>JAULUF010000009.1:46412500-46695000 GCA_031834385.1 Semotilus atromaculatus
AATATTACCTGTATAAAAAAAATAAAAAAAATGGCAAGCAGTAAGTTCAGAAATAGAGTAAGTATACAGAGAAAAACCAATAGATCTAACCTGCAAAATGTACAATTGTTGGAAGTAAAAAGAACAAAATCAACTTATAATTTACAGTGAAAACCGTAAACTGGCATTCCCACAATTCCCTGTGACACTTCACATTTGATGGTGTTTTTAATTTTAATAATTATGCTCCTGCTTAAATATCAGTTATAAATTAAGTTATAAATAAAGTGATTTATTTATTTTTGTTCTGTAAATATGTTTACAGAATAATTTTGGCAACCGCAGCTGCCAGTTTTATTCTGTTTACAGCCTATGGACAAAAACAGTCGAAATATCTTCAAAACAACTTACACAGGTTTGGAATGACACGAGGGTGAGTAAATGATGACAGAATTGTCTTTTTTTTGAGTGAACTATCCATTAAAATAATTTTTATCTCGGTTTAGTTTGTGGACTTACTGGGAGTTCTTTCCAGAATTCTCTGAAACTTGTCTCTCTCATACTCTACCGACTGCTTCTGAAGCTCTGGCCTTAGGCTCTGGATGGTAAAATTCACCACGTCCATTTTCATCAGGTCCAGCACCCGGAAGATCTCCCTTTTACAACACAAGTTGCCATTTAAAACTCATTTATTTTACCTCCGGAGAATGTTTGCATCAAATATGTTAGTGAAGAGAACGCCATTGCTGATGTGTGTCCCACATCACCCTCAGTTACTGGGTCTCATTCACTAATAATTGCGTGTGTCATTTGCATTTGTATGCACAGGACAACTTATCACGAAAAATTCACAGCGCGTTCTTATGCGCACAAATTTGTTCTTAACCTCGTTCTAATGTTAATACATTTGGGATATTCTAAATTAGCATCCGAATGCCTTAGATTAGTCATTTAGGGCTTTAAATTAAGGGCTTTCTACACAACCTTTCCTTTACAGCTTTCTGTCACTCTCAGCTATAACGCACCTTTATATCTGGGGTTAAATATATTTTATATGAAGCTTTTATGTATAAAATTCCATCTTAACATTAACACCTTTATAAGGCAACCTTTAGTATGTGACTCATGAATTGTTTATAAAAATGTACGTACACCGATTTCATGCAAAAATGTGTGTATGCATGGTTAGTGAATAGGACCTATTATTTGTCGTGTTATTATACCAACCAATAAAGGGAAATTTGCCTTGTTCTGCAAATGCATACAAAAAGACACCTCGAACATACTTGAACAGTTTCACAATGTCGCTTGAGTTCTCCTTAAGCTTCTTGATTTCATCGTCTCGGATCGGCGCACAGAACTTGCCCATAGTATTGATGATGTAAGACACAAAGCCCTGGATATCAACTGCATTGTTGGCAGCCTGTTGGCGAATTAGGTCCATGTCTAGAATCTCCATAATCTGAGTACGCATGCGGTTGGCCCCGGGGTTAAGGAAGGACAGTAGGGTCTTTGAAGATAGGAAGAAATAAGTGATCAATGAATCGTTTACCATCAGACTGTTTTTCATCATTGTGTCAGAGTAAATGTGTAACCTACATCTCTGATCTCTTCCAGTAGTTTGATAGCGTGACCATACTCAGGGGGGTCATGGTTCAGCTCAGATTCAAGACGGTCCCAGTAGGCCTTGTGCATCATATCCTTAACTCTCTTCGCCAGGCTTGAGGAAAAACAAAGTTTTCTTTGTACGTTTTCTTGATCATCACCCTTAATTCCCGTCTATACCAAACATCAAGTGGGTCTCAGATCTGGAAATTATAAATATGGAATAGTTACAAATAGTTTAGTACCTGTTTTGAGGTAGATCTGGAGGCTCTAGGTGGAAGTTTTGGCTGACTATGATCTCATGAGCCAGGCTCAGATTAGAAAGGTCCCGGGCCAAGGCCATGACCTCATCAAGCATTTTGGTTTTTGGTGGGCTGCCTGAAGACACAGTGGCAATACAGGTTAAAATACCATTTATTATATACACTATAACAAACAACAAAAATATGTTTAAATGTTGATATTGTTAACTAAAACTAAGAAATAAAATAGTTTTTGGTCATTGAAATCAAGCTAAAATAAAATACATTGTTATTTCTTATTATTACATGGTTTGGTAGAATTCCAAATGTAGAATGCGGTCTGTTATTTCTTGATAACAGACCGCTGCTTAGTATAACAGACCGTTGCCATGAAAAACAGAGCGTTGCCATGGACGCAGTTCAGAGACGGAACGGACTATTTTCTTTAGCGGAAGCAATACAATCGTTTTTAAATCAACAAACTCCTTTTTAAATCAATATTTTGAGTCAAATTATTGATTTATTTGGTAGGTAGCCATGTAATAAACGCGATAATGTATAACGAGGCGGTCGTTATAACGAATACCACCCCTTCAGGCTGATTAAGATCACTCCGCTTCGCGTCGGGCTCCTAGTCAGCCTGTCGGGGTGGTATTCGTTATAACGACCGCCTCGCTATACATTATCCCTTACTTATTTCATTGCAGTTAGTTGGAAAGAGTTTAAGTACTAAATTGTTAAATCAGAACTAAAAGCTCAATTGAAATATAAAAAAAAAGAATGAAAAAACAAAAACATGCAACAAAATGATTTTTTTTTATAAACCAAAAATTCAAATAACTGAAAATATAAAAATAAAAGTTAATTCAAAATATCCATAAATGCTATAGGCTGTTCGTTATAAATACTAAATTAACACTAGATGTGTATCAAACAGTACATTCCAGTCAAGCTCCTTCTGAATCTAGTGTCAAATAAATCTACACAAATAAGCATGAGATTTATTTTTGCTTATGCATTTGCATTTTAGTGGGACACCTACAGGAAGGAGAGTTGTGTTTGCTGGACGAATCGCTGGTGAAGCTCTGGCGAGAAAAGTCCACATCGCTAGACGAGGTCAAACTGTCGCACCTTTCCGATGACTCTGTGTCGCTGTTCTGCTCCTCACTGGCCACCGTAGATGTGGAAGTGGGACGTTCATCATTCAGTGGCATTGTGAGTGGCTGCTGCAAATGCAATAATAAGGTATAAGGTAACATACACAATGCACTGAGTCTTGTGGCTAAAATTAAGGGTGTTTTGGTTAAAGCTGATGCTTTAAATTAAAGCTGGCACACTTTCTGTGCTGGAAAATTCCACAAGGACATAAAGCTTTGTTGACATAACAAAGAAAAGTGAATTGCAAAGGCTAGAGAAAATAAATGGGCAACAAATGGGCTCAGTGATATTCATGTGAGTATTCATCCACAAAGGGACATTGTATTTTAAATGTGATTCAGACATTGTCCAGTGCCGTCTCTTGGGTAACAGATAACGCCTGATAGCAGTGTGATCTTTAAAAGCAAACCTCTCTCGTTACACTCCTCTGCCATTATAGGCTCCACTACACAACTGTTTCCTGATGTAACCGAGTAACTGCTAGTCTTTTAAGCTTATTCACCTCTAGTAAATGTTGAGTCAGCATCAGGAAAAAAATTAAATAAACAATGCCCTTCCTTAATTAATAAAATGCATTTGAATAAGCTAGTGACTGATCCTATTATGCACAATGCTTAGACAAAACTGATTGTTTAACTACCTTCCTTTAATAATTAAGTTTACCTATTGCTCATTTGGATTAACGCTGTTAAGTACAAAAGTTGTCTCAGAGTGGTACTGTAAAACAACAAACATTCTCTGCACATTTTGAGAGTTAAAGGAAGAGTTCATCCATAAATGTTCATCTTCATTTCCTCACCCTCATGTTGTTCCAAACCTGTATGCCTTTCTTTCTTCTGTGGAACACAATCTCTATGGAACTATGGAAGCTTGTTTCCGCCACTGCATTTTTTTTTATCTCTCTTTTCATCTTGCAATTCTGTCTTCTAAAGTCTAATTTTGTGTTCCGCTGAAGTAAAAAGTCATACTAGTTGAAAAAGCTGAAATAAAAAAATCTGATTTAAATATTAGATGAAAAACGTAGACGAAACTTAAACGAAAATTCAGAATATTGCCTTGACAGCTAAACGAATGGAAATATGAAAATAACAGATAATATAATAGGATAACATAATAAAACACAAATAAATTAAAATTTTGGGGCTTTAAATGCTTTTGTCCTTTAATAATAAAGTCACTATAATTTGCTGAAATGCTCACATTGTTTATTTTGTTTTATTATAATGTTAAAACCATAATGTCGACCTCACCATGCAATACCCTAGGGCCTAGGGTACTTGAACTGGATATCTGTGTGCCTCAACTTGCTCCTGAATGGTCTCAACTCTATAACAATTAACACAGTAACAAATACCAATACTTAAACCAGTGTTTGGAGCAATGACATACCGGTAACATGTTCAAGCCCTTCCATTCTTGTTACTACCAAAAGAGCATTAGTTTTAAGCATAGGGGAAAAACACTGCGACCTCCTCTTGTCGTCTTGTATTAGACCCGTTCAGTATTTCGCATGGTAAAAACAGAAAGACATGCACATGCACAACCTTAGCCAGGTTTAAATTGGGAGGCACCGATAACAGCACCACTGGCATCGGTCACGGCACGGCTCGTGCAGATTTGGCCCCTAAAAGGAGGTGCAGTAAACAGCGCGAGACACGCCATACACACTGCGCTGTGCGCTCAGCTGCGATGCACACGTGACCTAATCTTCAGCACACAAACAAGGGCAAAACACGAGCAGACTGTCAAAGCAAACGAGCAGCAGAACTGGACTTTCCAGGTCACGCAAAAGCCCAGTCCGTTTAAAGATGAGCAACGTGGATTTAGTCAACAGTAACTTTATAGGTTGTATGTGAAACAAATATTTATAAATAAGACGACGTCAGCGCGTCTGGTCATTTAATAAAGCGACCTACGCAGCAACGTACGTGTTCAACTTGCGGTAATTTTCCAATAATGCTTAATTATAAACCCACAATAATCCATTTGAGTTAATTATGTAAACATAACCATTGTCCAGCTCTTTGAATTTACCAAGAAATATCACTTATATAAACTCTAGACAGATTAAACTAACTGTTATTATGTAACAATTACCTGAGTCAAGTCCCCGATAGTGGAGACTTGGCAAACAACAGTGGACAATCGAGCTTTTCTCGATTTTTCTCGATTTTCGACACTCCTTCTATATGGGACTTTAAATGGCTCTTTAAAATGACTTGACTCGTAGCGTTACTGTTTTGTGAAACAGGGATAATCTATTATTATGCAGCTATAGGGTTTTCGACGTTTTGCCTTCGAGAAAACGATTAAAGCTAATTTGAGAAATTCACATACAACCGGTAGAAACTGGAACTAAATGAAAGAATAAGAACGAAAAAAGTTTTGCTTTTATTGAAAAGTTGTTTTTTCAATAAAACAAACAAGAAATCCCGACAATGTCGGATGTAACTAGACTGACGCGCACCCCCTAGTAACGTATTGGTACAGCCCAGCTTGCATGAGCTTCTTTGTTTACGGATGTGACGTCAAAGTACATTAAATGCTTTGTAGTCAAAGCGAACTTCTGTAACGTTACAAAGTATCAAAACATTAAACCATAGTCATTTGTTGTCGACGAATGCACGCGGCAGTTTTATCCGAACGCTTTGTTTCTGTTCAGATTCTGTCGACAACGTTAAGCAAGTTCATCTTTCGTTTGATCCCTCCCACCAAGGATTAACGTTACGATGATTTGTTATCATTCAAAAGACTCAAAATCACCATGATGATGTTATTATTCAAAAGACTAAATCCCTTCCTGAACCTGATTTTCAGATTTCAGAAATCATCACGAGCATTAAATTATCATTCCAAATTCTTTTGAGGTTTTTATTCATTCTTTATGCTTCAAAAATCGTGTTTACCTGAGCGTTGAGAGAGCAAGTTTGTACTCAAACTGAACCATGGTAACTAAACAAACAGACATTAACCCCTTTATGACTGGAAAAAATATGGTAGTTTATTTGAAAATATTAAAATATTATACAGTGTTTCAATACACAAGGCTAGGAATTTACTACCCATTGCAAAAGAAAGAAAAACAACAACAAAATAAAAACAGATACACAAAAAGTAGCTTTGTAGATAAAAGTGCTTTTAATATTACTATTTAAACCAATCAAAGGCAGTAAAAATCATAAAATGGTCAGTAAAAAAATAAATAAAACAAAAGTGTGTAAATTCGACAGACATAACTATTATTAAAACGCATAATAATCTAAGTATTAAATTAAGACAAAATACATATACAAACACCAAAGCCATGATATTAGCACTGTTTTTAATCTTTCTAAAGAAAACAGGTGAAAAGCCTTTTCTTTGCAATTCATTTCTGGATCCCATTAATCACGAGCAGAATTCACAGCCTTTACTGTCCTGTTGTTTATGAAGTCTGTTTTCCTGTAACCAGCCTGCCATAGATTGAAAAACAGATGACAAGAGTAAATATATAATGACACGAAAGCCAAAATCTGAAACAATAACATGTGAATTCATTTTTGAGCACTCTATAGATCAGTGGTTCTCAACCAGGGGCCCGGAGCCCTCAGCAAACTTCCAAGGAGGCATCAAGATGATTAATTGCATTCATTTCTTAATTGTAAACACTATTTTGAGTAGCTGCCCTAGACTGATATTTGACTGTTATACTGTAGTTTGTTTATTTATTTGCTCCAAAATATTTGAGAATAACATTTTATTACTTCATGGACACTATGGGATGCAAACACGTAGTAATCTCACCTTCTTGAAACTGCTATGCAGCTCTGAATGTCTCCACAGTGTATGAAGTAAAATACAGGCTGCTTGGCCTGCCCGTGTGGGTCCAAACCTATATTTAGTTGAAAATGAAATGTATAAATTAAACAAGTCATATAACTGAACATGCATGACTTTTATTGTGTGAGTTTTATTACATATCTGAAAATGAAACCGTACCCGTTGTCTTTGGTGCTGATGCTGATGATCTTGGGTAGCGCTCCTTGGTTTATGATGGCAGTGGTGTTCAATACAGATGCGTTGCTCAGATTGATGAGGATGTGCATTATCGTCACGGTGACCTCTATTGGCTGCTCTACGCTTCGGTCAGTGTTTGGGAGGATGGCAACCAGCTCCGCTAGCACCTGTTTAACTGTAGAGATGTTCATTAGCTTTTTTCCCCTGAAAAAAACTGCCATGTGCCGTTTGCATGTATTGGTATATAATGGCAACTCACCAATATCAGCATGTAGTTCTTGGTAGCGAGATATGTTTTTTAGCAGTGACACAGATATTCTGATCTCTTCCTTCTCTCCTTGAAGCATCTTCTTCACCTGAGATAGGCCTTCCTCCTTGTGCACGATGAAGTGTGCGATGGCCTGGGACATCTAATGGGGATACAAAAGTCATTCAAGGGTTAGTTCACTCAAAAATGAAAATTCTGTCATCATTTACTCACCCTCATGTCTTTCCAAACCCATACGACTTTTGTTCATCTTTGGAACACAAATGAGTTTATTTTTAATGAAATCTGAGAGATTTCTGTCCCTCCATTGAAAGTCTATTCACCAAAAACTCTCATGCTTCAAAAAGCGATATAATCCAAGTCTTCTGGAGAGACACGATTGCTTTACATGATAAACAGATTTAATTTAGGCTTTTATTCACATATAAACATTGATCAGCAAAAGTACATCAGCGAAGCACTAAATTTGGTAAAAGAAGGCTCAAGCATACTTGACGCATGATAAACAATGAGGTTCATCATAACCAACAAAGTGTAAACACGATGAAAAGAAGAGGTTCATTGTACAATTAAAACAGCTTTTTTTTATTATAACAGAAGTTTTCGCGCGAGTGCAGAATTCAGTGAGTTAAGTACACTGCAACGTTTCTGGATCATACCTCTCCAGGACAAGCTGTGAGGTTCTGTAGTGCTCCAAAGGATGCCTGTTTTGTGTGTTGGTTTGTGCTGACGGCAATGAGAGAGAGATACATGCGGATGGTGATGGCGCTCCAGAGCCACTCCACACCATTAGGGCTGCCTTTCTCCTCGAGTAGAGGATAGTCTGTATCTGCTTCCTGAGCCACAACATATGATGCCACATATGAGGTCAATTTGTTTTTCTACACCACTACCTTTGCATTAGGAATGGGTATTTTGGTCAGTCTTACACTCAATATACAAAAGATCATCAGGTATATTATTAAATCAGCCAAGAATTTGAAATACTTTTTTTTTTTTAAATCTAGGTTGTAATACTAACCTCCTCAGAGTTTTTGGGACTGTTGAGAATGAAACAGCCGGGGTTGCTAGTTTCTGCATTGTAATTCTGTCTGGGCTGTTGTATTAGTGGGGAATCCACACGAGGCACCTCACATTCAAACCGATATGAAAGGTTGTGCAGGATGCACACACAGTTTTCTGTGGCCTGGAAAAGAAGAATTAATCATTCAGGATCACATTAGATAATATAACATAACATAAACATTTTGGGAACAAATGTAACATTGAAGTAAATCTGGACACATTTGTGCCACAATGCGAGTGTTCAGAATGAGTTGTTTTAGTAGCTTAGTTTCAATAATACTTTTTTCCGTTTTTGAAAATGTGTTCTGAAAGCTATAAAAAGTTTTATTGTACATGTACATAGAGCTCTTTTATCTTAAAAGATCAAGGGAAATTGGATTCCTTGTGATATGGCCCCTTTAATAATTAGACACAAAAATGAAAGACTTTTAAAGACTTAATGGAAGTACCTTATCATCAGGTTTATAGTCTGCAATGGTACCACGGATATAGTAGATGATGCACTCAATGAGACCCTCACAGTCCCGCATGGCTTTACGTCCATCTGGACCGGCTGAGCTCAAATTTCTATATATATAAAAAATATTTATTTATTATTTAAAAACACCTTTTACAGAAAAATGCAATGCAAAGTGCAATGATATGAATAAATAAATAATTATAAGAATATATACACTAAAGTTTAAAAGTTAGGGTCAGGCTTCTTTTCTAGTTTTTGAAAAATCTTATGCTCAATATACCAATACTGCATTTATTTGATCCAAAATACAGTAAAAAAAGTAATATTGTGAAATATTATTACTATTTAAAATAACATGTCTATTTAAATATACTTTAAAATGTAAATTATTTCTGTGAGGACAAAGCTGAAATGTCAGCATCATTACTCACATTAATTGAAAAAGATCTTTTGAAACATTACTAATTTCTTGACTGTTACTTTTGATCATTTTAATGCATCCTTGCTCAATAAAAGTATACATTTTTTGACTTACTGACCCCACACCTTTGAATGGCAGTGCCAAACACACTTAAAATTGGTTTGTTAATGACGCACAGCACAACTTGAGCGGTACTAGCACTACTAAGAACAGCCTGTCAAAATGAATCATTTTCAACCTTTTGTATCTTGTATTTCTTCAGTTGGTAATACCTCAGGCAGCCAGTAGCGTTGTAGAAAATTTCAGGGTCAGCGAGGAGCTCCAACTTGGGGTCTTCCCCTTCAGAAATGCCTGAGCAGGGCACCAGCACACTGTCTGTGAGAGGTTTGACCACTTCTCTAGCGAGCTGCTCTTTCAGAAGGTCATGAGAAGACAGATTCCACAGCAGCCCTGGAGAGAGAATAACAGCCAGATTAATGGAAGGGTTAGAGGTCATGCTTTCAAGATCTGGATGTTTTCGTAGTTGGAGACATGGCTGGAGTTTTAGCAGGATCAGCTAAAGTGAAGTCAATTTTGGCTGCATAATGAAATGTATATGGCGCAAATCTAAAATACTTGGAATGGCTCCCTTACCAGTGAGCTGCTGTCGGGTCTCGATGTCTCGGCTCTTCTTGAGCAGTCTCAGGATCACTGGAAGCCCCTCACAGTCTTTGACTTCCATTTTGTTTTCATTGTTTTCGTAAATAATATTTCGGAGCGCGTTGACGGCAGCCCGCTGGAGCTCCTCGCTCTCGGTCTGCATGAGCGTCAGCAGCTTTGGGATGCCTTGAAGATAATGTACCTGAGCAGATAGAACATGATCAAATATGAAACCTCAAAATTTAAATGGGTCATATTTTACTCTATTGCAGCATTGAATTTTTTCTCCCCTAAGTCTACTTATGTTAGTCGAGGTTCATGCACCAAAACATTGTAATTAATTAATCTCTCTGAAGATGTTACTATTTAACATTTTGGAGTCTGTAAGGTTTTTTAAATGTTTTTCTGTGAAGTCTCTGATGCTCACTAAGACTGTAATACTGTGAAATATTATTACAATTAAAAATAAATGTTTTTTTTTATTTAAATTTAAATTTTATTAAATTATTTTAAATTAAATTATTTTATTAAATTATTAAATTATTTAAATTAAAATTAAATTAAAATTTTTATTTACATTGAAAAATTTTCAGCATGATTACTTCAGTCTTCAGTGTCACATTATGCTTCAGAAATCATTATAATATGCTGATTAGCTCCTCAAGAAACATTTCTCACCATTATCAATGTTGAAAACTGTTGTGCTGCTTAATATTTTTGTAGACACCTGGATATTTTTTTTAGGATTCAGGGTAGACAGTTTTTATTTTAAAATGTAAAGCGTTTGTGAAATTATAAATGCATCCTTGCTGAAAAAAATTACAGACCCCAAACATTTTTGAATGGTAGTGTATGTACACCTTTCATGCTTGGTTAACCTCTGCATACCGGTGCAGTACACACTTTCATCAGGACAGACAAAGTTGCTGAGTTACTGTTGATATGTAAACATGGGCGGTTGTGTGTGCGTGTATGTATGGGCTTACGGTTGTAATGTCACAACCCTGACAATTCAGAATAAATTGCAGGTTAGTTTTCATAAATGTTATGGGTGGAGAGGGGAGGTAGCTCTGTGATTATTAACATTATAGTTCATATACATACTGTAGTACATTAAACTTTCATAAGTTGGTTTCCTAAACTGTTATTAATGCACACACACACAAAAGGCGATTTTTGTGGATGCACACTATAAAAAGGATGCACACTATATTTGTACCAATTTTAGAGATTTAAATATCTTGTAATTTACTGATATTGGATATTTAATTGTACATGCTCCTTACATGTATATTACCTCTTATCATATAATGCTCACTTAAAAGTTATTTTTTTTAAAACACTAAAATTTTAATATATATATATATATATTTATATTAAAAAGGATTCAACAGTGTTAGTTCATGAATTGTCCATCTTGTATCTTAAACCACTAGACTACACAATCCCTTTTAATGAGAACCGTCCTTTTAATGTTTGTCATAATGTTTTAAAGTCTATAAAGGTCAAGTACTGAGAAATATAAAAAGCAGAAAAATAACTCTACAAAGACAATGATTGTTGTCATATTAATTACTTACTGTCTGACAGCATTGTAAACCACACTAAATACTTTCACTTTTTTCCACACCCCTTTTCCTCTTAATTAAAGTGCCTCCTCACAATGTAGTACTATGACTGTGAGAGATACAGCATATCGTCAGCTTTTGGTTGGATCATAACAGCATGTGCTATTTTAGAGTAAAGTATCACTTACCTTTTTCTTGGCATCAGGACTGTTAAAGCATTGGTTTTGTATGAAGTTTGCTGCAGTGATTTGTGTTTCCATATTATCTTTTTCCAGGAGATTTACAGCCTCTTTTAGTGTCATCTCTGTTCCAAGTTCACCTCGTCTTGTTTTCCTTTAACACACAGACATAAGATAGAAAATCTAAAATAGTTAACTACAAATAAAAAACTACATTCATATTTCTGTGATTTTAAAACAACAAAAATCTAAAATAAATCTCAATACTCAAAAACAATGTAAAAACAAAATAACTAAAATTAAGTAGTTAAAATGTTTAAACTACTGGCTTACTCTGTTGACATCTTTTCTATCCTCACTAAACTTCCCGACCGCTCCTCCATGTTGATAACGGAGCCAGATTGGGAGGGTCGTCTTCCTGCAACAAACTCCAGGCTCTGCTTCCGCACGCAGCTCTGCCAGGACACGTTCTCTGATTGTTCGTGAGCACTGAAACCCCCCTCTCTCGGCTTGCAGAGGGTCCTCTGAAGGGTGTGTTTCTCTAACTCTATCCTGTTCCTCTCTGCAGGAGCACTGTGTGGGGTGCTGGTTAAAAACACGTCATCTGTATCATCTATGTGATTGTTCTCATTCACAGAGATATTGGGGGGCTGAGTGACAGCCGACAGGGCGGTAACATATAACCTCGGGTCTCGCAGAACCTCAGAGCGGGCGTAGCGAAGAGGGTGATTGTTCATATGGGAATGGTTGGCTGTAGGGTCCGAGGGTAGAGTGAGAGAATTGGTCCCCCAGCATAATCCCGGTTTTTTGGTGGTGTAACGAAAGCTTCCATAGCCTCTGTGAAATCGAGGTGGCTCGGCACCTGACCACTGAGATCGGTCAAACATCCGCAACGACCTTGTAGATCCATGATTGACGGAGATCCGCTGCAAAGTAGTGATATTAAAAGTGAATGTAGTGATATTAAAGGAATAGTTCACCCAAAAGACAATTGTGGACACAACCCTATCATACAGCTTTAGATGATGTAGCAGAATATAGTGCACACTGCACAACTACTTTTAAGGAGCTTTTTGCCTCCATTTTTTTAAGCTTGACAGCCCTAGTCACCATTCATTCATTGCATGGACTAAATGATGACATCATTTTCATTTTTGGGCAAACTATCGTTTAAAGAACACATTTATCCCACTGGGAAATAGTTTTTACCTTTACGTGTAGACTTCCTAAAGATGAACTACTTGAAATATGACAGCTGGACAGACTGTCTGAGAGAGATGAATCTGCAAAGCCCAAAACACACACAATCAAATTACAATACAATATAATGGAAAACATATTCATCATGCTCACTTACTAATCCTATTAAATAGGTTTGAATGAGTGAGTTCTGACAAACTAAGGTAGGGTTCACATTTCTTTACTACCATAAAAAATGGTAACAAAAGAGTTTACTCTGACACTTTTGGACATTTTATTGTATTATATTACATAGTTATTTTATTACACATTATTATATTAGGCTAAATAGCTATATTTGGACTTCAAATATTCTTCAAAATACCTTGAAGTACAATGTAAATATTACAGTAGGGCCTGTATGAATATAAACCATGTATTTTCATTCTACAATAAAAAACTGAAAGAAATAATAAATACATTTTCTTTTCATGTTATTTTTAAACAAATGTGAAAAAAATATATAAAATGACATAATGAAAGGACAGAGTTGAGAACAAAGGACCAGTGAAAACTGACCATAAACATTTGACTGCCATCCTTTGTTTTATGAGAAATATAAAATATACACACATAGTATTCCTATTCCAAGCCAAAACACTGATTATCTCTAAATAGTTTGCTTATATAATGCGGTTTCATTCTACATACCTGGCAATTTCGGTTTCTTTCTTTTCCGAGAGAGAGTGAGCTGCACTTGTTGCTGTAGTCTGTTCAGCCGGTGAGTGTCCGCGAGTTTGTCCGCCTCCGGTAAAGCTAGAGAAGAGTCTTCCGAATGAAAAGCGCCACGAACGGGCAACACAGACCGCATAAAGTCTGCCTCCACCGCCATTGTAGATGGAGTTGGTATTACGCGTCAGGTGTTTGAGTCTCTGTTGGGCGTGTAGCAGCGCTATGCTCGTTCTTTGTGTACAAAGGGTGTGGTATAAACATGCGTCACCTCACACAGATCGTGTTTCTGAATATTTAGTGGTGTCAACACCTGTGTTCGTGTGGAGGTGGGTGAAGGTTTCCACTGCGGACATCGACTGCTCAATGGACTCAGCTAAAGCTGGGGAATAGTTGGCAGTGAGTGTGCCAGTGTGGACTCAGCGTTTATCATTTGATTGTAGTGCTAAAAACCTTTCGGAATTCGGACCCCATATGAGACGGCCCCTCCCACAACAGAAACGTCACACATTGTAGGCTACTATAGGTAAAATACTCTACCATGGTAACAATTTCTGTCAACATGCAACAGAGATTGTTGTAGTGTAGCCTAGTCTTTATCTATCAATAGAGACACTTTAGTTAGATCCGTTGCTCTCAACCAGTGGTCAGCGCCCACTAGGGGGCCTTAAAAAATTATTTATTGAAAGGGATAGTTCATCCATAGATGAGTTTTTCCTCCCAAGTCATGTAGATTCATTGGTTAAAAAGAGATCTCCGAAGAACCACTTTTCAAAGTTTCAAAATCTCTGTTACTTTAATTTCCTATTAGGCTATAGCTGATTTGAAACAATCTATAGGTAGGCTATTGTTAAAAGCGCTATGAAGGTGACTTGACCTGATTTAAAACTTTTTTACTTTTTGTAATTAGGCTAATTTGAAAATTGTAGTTGCTTAATCTACGACACCACTATACAGTCGGAATTTGGTGTGTGTGTGTGTATTATTTTTTTATTGATATATTTATTGTGTCTACTACGTTTTTAAATTGTTTGTCGGTTATACACCTGTGTTCTAACTTCTGGAAACACCAATTCGTTAAAATGACAATTACCTGCTTTAATAAAATACTGCCTAAACGCCTTACTGTAAGTGATGGAATAATTGTATTAAGACAACTGGAAAACACTGAGAAAGATTACTGAGAATTTACAAACAAATGCAAGGGCAGTAGCAAAACATTAGTTTAACCAACAGAGGGCGTTATTGTAATAATCTGGCCATAATGCTGAATTTATCTGTGGATGATATAACATTTCAAATCATGAATATTTTGCATAGCATAATATTTAATACATAGCAGATTCGTGTTGAATGAGCATAGATATTTAAAATGTATATTACTACAGTAATGCATAATAAAATAATCAGTAAAAGCTGTTATTGTTTGACTGACTCAGTTTTCTATCATTTTATTATTTCAGATATATATTTAAAATAAATATGATAATAGTTGTCTTGGAAATGTAAAAATTTGTGCTGTCAAGCGATTAAAAAAAGAAGTAATAAATTGCACAGTTTTGTGTTATTAATCGGTAACATTAAAAGGATCAGGATTAATAGGTCGATTTCTAATGGAATGGGTGCAGGATGGCCAGGCTAGAAGAGAGACCAGTTTAGGAATGTTAGATGGAGCTGCTTTCTCAAATAAAGATTTATAGTCCAGTCGTGGACAAATTATTTACAATGTAAAACTGTGAAAGTCTATTTACAATGTTGATGCATACCGAGTTCTGCTTTTTGCCAATTTTATTGCGACCTGTTCCACACAACAAGAAAGTGGACTTGAAATGGACAGTGTGAGATCAAACAATTTGCTAGCTAAATGTTAAAATTCAAATTACAAATCCTCCCCGACCAAGCTTTTGCCTGATTTCATGCCCTGTGTGATGGAGTAGATTTTTTGCTGACACATCATTCTAGGAACAAGAAAGTTCTCATTAATGGAAACACATATTTAGGTAAAAATGCTGTAGAATATTTGATGCACAGAGCTCTCATGGTGCTGTAGTTTGGGCCTGCACTTGCTGAGCCTGACTTAAGCTGCTTTTCATGTCAAAACTGTACTCTTTTCTTCCTGACTATTTCTGGAGGACTGCTGGTAATTGAAATCCGCGTAATTGTCTACATCCATTACACTTAAAAACAGATTTGACTTCTTCCTATGTCACAATGCGCAAATATAAGGCAGTAGGCAAAAAATAAGTTAGCATCTTCAAAATGTGAATATATCTTCAAAGTCATTTAGCTGATCTTGGGTCCAGTATACCTTAAAATTTGTGGAAAATGATATACAGTATTTAATTAAAATTGGCAGATTGGTGCCATCTGGCTGTAATATCATTTGCAGCTATTATATGTGTATTATTCTATATTTTTGAGTCACTTACAGTAGTGTCCAAAAGTGATCCACTTTTTATTCAAATATTACTAAAAAGTTTTGTAATTATATATAGGCAATTTCTTTTATTTGTGATAATCTAATGAAACAAATTGTGCAGACATCGTTTTTGGCCAGACTGTCATACAATAATTGATGAACACATGCACACTATTTTGTCAAATAATTTTGTCAGATGAAGAGCCTTAACCATGTTTAGTGTAATTTGGCCAAAAGTGATGTCCAAAGTACATTCCTCATTCACCCAGTGGAATGTAGTAGTGGCCAAAAGTGATGTCCAAATGGGACATTTGTTTCTAATGACCCTACAAGTTCGATTAAAACATCAAAATATGAGAATTTTATATACATACTGATTTATACTATATATATATATATATATATATATATATATATATATATACACTGATTTTATATATGTATGTATTGTCACACACACTAGGGGGACTCAGTACATTTCCTAAATAAATAATAAAATAAACATTAAAATGCTAAATCATAAAGGCCTACGCAACATGGTGAGAAAACAGAAACTTTACATAAACTCTCACTCAAAATGTTCAGCTTTATTCAACTTAATATGCAACGTTTAAAACAGTAAGTTATGTTGTTATAATATATCACTCAGAAATATACATAGCCTACCAGTGCTGTCAATCGATTAAAAAAAAATACTAATTAATACAAAAAAATTCTGTAGCCCAATTAATTGTGAGTAATCGCACCTAACAGTAAACCTTGGAATATCTTTTTTTATATTGTAATACATTATATCACATGGAATCTCCAAAATTAATGTAGAAACAACATGCAGACTGTATATTTAAAATATTTGATTTATGGCTTTTTATGAAGTAGGCTAGGCTTATACTATAACAAACACTTTGACACTGTTGTATTTATTTATCTAGCCTATCTTTAATAGCCTATACATTGGTCCAAATCAGGAATGTTTTAAAACACTAGCCTACATGAGCAAATACAAATATTTTTCTTATAATCTGATGTATAATAAAATAATAAAAGTAGCTATATTGATATAAGAACAACTATATATGTAAAATATTTGCTGTTGAATCATAACATTTGAAAGATAATGCGTACATCATTGCACATCGCTCTCTCTCAGACAAATACTTGTGGTCAAACATTTGAAAGGACTGGATTGGCTGAGTGTGATCAGCTGAAGCGGTGCGTCAGTGCGCGAGCAGTGTGAGTGCGCTCGTGAAAAAACAGCTACAACTCGCAGACACGGGAGCAAAGGCTCTTCAACCCAAACTAGATAGTCATAGACGGCTTTCCGAAGCTTACTGCACGAAAACATAGCGATAAGCCTTTATTACAACCTCGCTTTGGTTCAGTTCATTTGCCTGGGGACGCTGGATATGGAGCTGGTTGGGTCTGTATAACAAAGCGGATCAGCTCGAGCCGAGATGAGCGCGACTATGAGCGGCTCTGGGTCAGCGCCCTGTCGCTTCGCACATTACTTCATCATATGCGGAATAGACAATGAAACTGGTTTAGAGCCAGATGCTTTGGCAGGTAAGACTGAGTTATTGTGTTTTATACATTGTAGCGTGATGGTAAACACCACAGTCAGCAGTATAATAAACACGAGCTGACGTGCACTGATTTCTTATGAGCCCTGCTTGAATAACATTATAGCCTCTTGATATTTGGACTTTAGGAATGTATACATTTAATGTATTAATAAGCTTGCCTGGGAATAGCAGACTTGGATTTGACACGGGACCCTAATAAATTATATAATTGAGACATGTTGCAAAATTTAGTAGCCTGTATCAGTGAATTGTTTTGGATTAATCTGTTCAACATTCTCCATGGTTTTCACCTATTTGGGTTCAATTTTCCTCACAAAATGTGTTTAATTGCACACCACTCAAGTCACCATATAAGATAGAACAAATGTGGCAGACATATTTTTATAAAAACTATTAAACTGTAGCAATCATTCCAATTTATTGAGACTACAAGATGGTTTCATATTGAATTTAACTCATCCTGTCAGAGACTTGAGAAAATAACCACATTTTTGCATATCACACATTTATTAGCTTTAATATAGTAGCCATTTTGTTTTCCTGATATTGTTGGTGACTATAAATAAAAATACCTAAAATCCCAAACATTCTCTTTACGGTTTGTGTGATGGAGTTGACTTGTGATGGTTGTCCGAGAAAATGTGAGCACAACTAATATGAATTTAACATAGCCTGTGACTAAAGCCTGTGGATCTGTATATTTATATATTGACATGTAGATGAAAATGATGGATCTTAGATAAATCAATTTAATATCCAATTACCTAAATTAAGTGAAATCAATTACAATGTTCCCAATCAATCGTCAAATGTTCTCTGAAACCAGCTGCATACGTGGAGTGTTTGCGGAAGGATCACATCCATTCAATGTTTAATGGAGCCTTAAAGCATCCAATAAGAACAACCATCATCCTCATATATTGATTCTCTGAAAATGTTTCGATGTCTCATGGCCTGATAACTGATTATATCTGTTGTTTTTAGGCTTATTTGCCTTATAATGCATCTTGTTGGATACTGAAGATATCACAAAGTATTGCAGTCTGTACAAAGGGTCTGTCCAATGAACTTGCATTAAGCAACCAATGCTGGACATCTCACGTGGGTTTCACTACTGATCGTTTTGATTTCACTCACTCATACTGTGAACGGTATCAAAGAGACGAGTCTCAAATGGCTTGTGCTGTGGTGCTTTTGGCACTGCGAGGTTTGTTTGTGTACTAATTGTCTCATATGCAATATGCACATTTCTTGTCAGTTAATTTGAAAGCACAAAAGCTATGTAAAGAGTAATTGTCAGAGCAAACTAAAAAAGCAAACTTCTAAAAGCAAGCACTTGTAGGCTAATCCCAGTAGCCAGCCTGTCTACTCTAACCCTGTTTTTCTCACATCTTTGTCTGGCCTTGTTTTAACAGATGTGATGATGATTGCTCTACCTTTTTAAGGCCTGGCGCAGTTTAACAGACTGCTGGTGAACTGTGTGAAGAGCTAAGCTGCATGTGCGTGATGCTCTCGTGGATTAGAAGTGTTTTCTTTTAACCGAGAGCGCACAGAGCAGGCCGTGTGGGACCACAGCAAACTGATGAACCTGCTTAGAGCTTCTATTTTAGCTCTATACTTGTAAAAATCTATAAATTCAGCCTGTGCAATTGTCCTGGGAAATACAAGTTAAACTCTATCCACTGAAAATAAGTAATTATAATAAATTAAATCTAGCTAAAGTCAGTTTTCAAAAAGAAATATGTATTCACATCACAATCACATTAAATTTTTAGCTGATAGAATAAACCGATAAATATTTTCATGTTATAGTTGATAATTGATTAATGGTCTTCAATTTCTATACTATTTTATGTAAATAAAAAATTACACTAACAACTAATATGTATATATATATATATATATATATATATATATATATATATATATATATATATATATATATATATATATATATAAAATAATTTTTAAAAAATCACATCGACATTGATGGTGGAACTTAGTTATTTTAGTATACTATTATTTATGAACATTTTGAGTTAGCTTTTATTTTTTCAATTTTCATTTTATTTTAAGTAATTAATTTTTTGTATATATATTGTAGTTAGATTTATTTTTATTTAAGTTTTGGTCTGAGTATTTACTTTAACTTAAACGAAAATTGTCTTGGCAACTAACTGTTTTAATTTTTCACTTAATACGTTTTATTTTATTGTATTTCAGTGTTATTTCAATTGACAAATTTTAATTATTTTAATAGTTTTCATTTTAGTTAACAAAAACAACACTGAATTGAGACCTTTCTAGAGACTTGGGACTCTAGCACCACAATCTAAAATTCTGATTTGCAATGTTTGTACAGAGAGAAAAGCTTTTTCCTCTTTAAACAGATCTGACTGTCCACTGTGAGATTGGTCTGGTTCCCCAGATAAAGTTCACCATGATTAAACAGTTTGAACTTGATTAATTTTGTCCTGTGTCATGAGGGCTTGTATTTTATCAGCTCCCCGGGTTGCTCAGATAAGCCTTGCACTGTGAATAGCATTGTGAGATGCTTCATTTGAGAGCTTCATGTACAGCATAACCTTTGTTGAAGATTATCCTACTGTTCTTGTTTGATCAATATCGAGTGTTTTGAAAAGCCCCCTCGCCCCACCCTATTGCACCTGTATTCTCTGGTGGCCTAGTTTCTGAAGGTTAGCTTTTGGTTGCACCTCCTGTGAGAAGATGAGAACGCTCATTTGTAATTCAAACCACTTGAAGATGGAAAGAGTGAGAGATGGTTTTCCTGATATATTTTTGGCCCTGCTTCCTCAGTTCTATTGTTCCAAATGCACATTTCCTGCTGGGTACCTCAGCTTGTTTCTGCATGACTTAATGTGCGGCCGTCCAATCCCAGAGGGGCCCTGCACTCATATGACCACCCCCCCCCCCCCCCTTCCCAGGGCTTTTCAGCATAATCAACACTGCTGGTCGCCCTTTCACTGGTCTGCCCCTGTACAATCTGTCTCTTGTTATGGAGGATTTTTATTTAACTGTTTTTTACTGTGTCAAGGTTAATTGAAGTGATCATTCATTACATAAACACACTGTGGCGCCTCGATTGATGTCATTTTGAGGTGTTGTGCCTCCTTTCATTGATGGCAGGCGCTTGTTGATTGGACTGTTGTCCTCGTCTCTGATTACTGCAGTTGACGTTTTTCGAGCTTGTCACCATCTGCAAGGCCAATGTATAATAGACCGTTTCCACATTGTAAAATTAAATAAAGCTAATTATCACTTGTAATTGTATTTTTATTTCTCACAATCTGACTTTATATCTCACTTTTGTGACTTTCACACTTTCTAGGCTATTTCACAATTGAAACTATATATTGCAATGCCACTTTGTTTCTTGTAACTGCTACTTTTTTTATCTCGCTAGGTAATTTTATTTCTTAGAATTGTAACTTTACAGCTCTCAATGTGACTCGCGTAAAGCAGCCGCTTGTAATCGCAACTTTATATCTCAGTTAATTTATATCATGTAAGTTATAATCATCATATCATGTATAATCATGCAATGCAACTTTCTTGAAATGGCACCTTTTTATCTCGCAAGGAAATTTTATTTCTTATAATTGCGACTTTACATCATGTAATTTATTTCAACAATATATCACAATGCAGCTTTTTCTTGTAGCCGCAACTTTTTACCTTATAATTGCAACCTTTTATCTCACGATGCAGTTTCAAATCTCACAATGTCTTCTCGTAAACTTTCTCTAAATTACTTCCATAACCGATTATTCAGGAGTTTGGGCCATGCGAATTACGGGAGTTTCCCGGGAGAAATAACAAACCGGGAGGGTTTGACAGGTATGGTCAGAAAGAAATTGCTTTCCAAGCAGTCCCTTGTTGTTTGTTGTGTCGTGATTGTGAACAGTAATGGAGTATGAAAACATGAAACACAAATTTTGAATCATAGTCATGCACATGCACACATTGTTATGCTCTGGTGGTCTGCGCTTTATGTAAGATTTCAGTTCCCTACAAAACGTGCCTCACCCACAAGCCTTTATCTCATCTCGTTTCTTACTGATGGGCCTGCCATGCATCAATAAAATGGGTTTTCCTGCTTTGGCAGAGGAAGAGTTTTCAATCTTTGATGTTCTAGTCTGTCTCCATCGTTCACATCTCACCTAAAGAGGGGATTAGTCTCTTGAATTACCTTCATTTACTGAGGATTTGACACCTTGAACGGTCATTAACTGTGAATCGACAATGTCTGGTCCCCTTCAGGTACCTGTTGATTTAGAGTGGTGCTGTTTGATTCACTGTATCATCTCCATTGAACTTTTATAGTGGTCCATAAGCAGCTTGTAACAAGTACTTGGGCAAACAAGATTCTGCCGAGGGCTGTATTTTATTCAGCCAGCAGTGTGTCTGCCATTTAGTGGTTTGTTGTCTAGGCAGTGATGTGAGTCATGCAAAAACTAAATGCATGTATTCAGAGCAAAGCAAAATTCTTACTTGTACTTCTGACGCCCCCCCTTGATGCTCTGCAGGTCGATTTGATTCCGTGTCGTGTCTCATAAAGAATCTCGAAAGAGGAAAAAAGTACACATCCGAATGATCTCCAACAGGCGCAGGATCAAAACTAAAGTTGCATCAAAATAAATTTGGAAAATCTGCACGGTGTTTAACTCTTGGTTTTATTTACAAAATAAAACGGCAACGTTTCGATTAAAAAAATCTTCGTCCTGATGATTTTTTGTGTGTAAACAAATTAAAAATAAAACACAAAAACTTTGCATGTTGAACTTGTGACTAATATCCATTAAATGCTGATGTTAAAATGTGTCTATAAAGATCAAACATCTAAAATCAGTTCAACATGCATCGAAACATTATAATGCACCAGATATTAATTGTAAGATTTGCTAATTATCACATTTAGTAATAAATGATTTTGTTTTTATTGTTATAAAGATACTGTAGATCATACCAAAGTTGTAAAAATTGTTTATAAAAATGAAATATTCAATATTATTGACCAATAGGCTGATAACTGATTGCTATATTGTGCATCTCTATTCTAAATGGTGCTGGTCTTCCACTTTTACAGCTCTCTTTTTGTTGTCCATTACATGAACATGGACTCTGGTGAAACACTGGGCTGTTTTCACTTCATAGTGGCACTTCAAACACACCTGCTGAAGCAGCTTCTGATACTTCAGGCCAGACAAGACTAACAAATATTGGGCGTCAAATGGTGCATTGTTACATTGTGGCTGCATGACGTGTCTCCGCTCATTGTTTCTTAATGACACTGGCCAGCTCGTATTGTGACTAGTGGCAGAGACACAAGGCAGTGGTGAACGGCCATAAAGAGGACTGGTTCTTGGACCATCTGTCTGTGAGCACCAGCATGGACATGGGGACAATGGCTATGCTAATGTCGTAACACCTCCCCGGCTTCCCATTGACTTTTCCCTCCAATCGGCCTGAATTGTTGGAAAACTGTTTCCATGCTTTGTCCACCCCAGGGTATTTTAACTTAACATTTCATAATTTTCATTTTTTCAGTGTCTAATGTTTTATCTGCAACTTTTAATCCTGCATTCTTATGAAAATCGAAACAAAGGGACAGCAGTTCAAAGTCGTGTTTTTACTATCCCCAGTACTTTCTAGACTGTGTTTATGAAGATCAGAGATGGTGGGAGGGGATCTGTAAGCCTGTTAGCATAATCTACTCAGAGACTCAGTACAACTGTAATCTGCCCTCCTCTTAATTTCAAGTGAAGTTCAATGCTGCACAGACAGTACTATATTGCAAACGTGGGATTGGACTCACGTTTTCACAGTATGTACCATAGCTGTGATCATACATGTCATTAACTTTCTTTATATTTATGTTATTAACTTTTACTATACTTATACTGATCATATGTACAAATTTAAAGAACTTTTGAGACATGTTAAGTTTTTTTTTGATGCATGGACCTCACTAGTTTTTGTTAGTTGTGTGCTTTCAACTTTGTTGCAACAGTTTAAAGATGGTATAATTTCTGTTCCAGCAATACCCATGTTCACAAAGCATGATAAAGAAATTATTTACTAAACATCGCGTAGAAAAAACCCTACTGAACCCCTGACTATGAGCCAGAACCCATCACTCAACATCAGTGCCTGATCTCACTGATGATATTGTGTCTAAATGGGAGCAAATCCCTGAAAGCTGTTATGGCAGCAAAGGAGGGATTAATATTTTTTGCTATGCTTTCGACATATGAAATGTTCAGCAAGACACGAACATCAGTGAGGTCAGGCACTAATATTGGATAATGGCCTGCTGTAAGTTCAAAAATGTGTTCAATAGGGGCTTATGTCTAAGCAGGTTTGTGCAGGCAGTCTTCTACTCCAGATTTGCTAAAAGGCCCTCAGTGTTGGAAAATCTGTAGGAACAAGTCTGTATTAAGAGCTTGGGTCCCACTTTATATTGGATGTCTTCAACCACTGTGTACATGCCTCATATTAATGTACGTATTGTGAGTGAATTTGGACAATGAATGCGCCAGCCTGTCGCATTTGCATAGTTTGTGCTTGCCGTTTAATAATCATTCGAAACTTGGCAAACTGGCAGCTTCAGTAGTAATGAAAAGATTTATCTTAAACTCTGTTATGGAAACTGTTGTACATCAGTTGTTCGCTTGTAATTCGATAACATACACTGGTTTCAGACACCATCACAAATGGTTGTTCCCTCAAATTGTGCCCTATTTAAGGGTATAGGGGACGATTTCGGACACAGACTTGGTGTGCACCTTACATATAAAATTATTATTCAATCATGTAATACATTTCTCCTTATATAGAACCCTTTACATAAAATTCTCTTTATGACAGAGTTAAGAACCTTCTGTAGGTTCTGTATAGAAACCCATTGACCAAGAGTGTGGTGATACTTTAGGCCATATAGTATACATATATAGTATATGAGATGGTTATGTCAGTCAAGTTTGAAATGCATCTAGGGGGGGGAAGTGTGTCTGCTTTGGGTGAATATCCGTCATAATTTATCACTCTAGACGAGAGCCATTTAATGCTGTCGGAAGCTGGCGGCTGCCAAATGGGCAAGATTTGTCATAACTATGTCACGAGCGCATAAATCCAGTTGCATAATATCTTTACCATTCTGCATGGTGCTCATCTAATAGATTACAACCGAGATGAGGCCATTCAGAGGCCTTCATCATATAAATGTATGTCTTTTTGTCTCTGGTCTGCAGAGCAAAATGAATAGCACGTAAATTAAATTGTTGAAAGTAAAAGCTTTTTATTATATCAATATTTTACTTTAATGACAGTCAGAAAGTAAATTATTGCAGCTCTGGATATGTAATGTCTGTACTGGTTGTTTTGAGCTCCTCGACCACAAAAGTACGGTTGCAAAGTAGACGTTCCGCGATATGCTTGTCTAGGGTCTCAAATGTGTCAAAAGGGTTGCGCCATTGGGTCTGCTGAGAATTCTCTATATGTGTGTGTGAGGCAGAATGAGACCATGAACTGGTCATGTTGACTTAGTTCATTGACCAAGTTCCAACTCATCGGTAACCTGTGTCCTCAGATAAGACTTATCAAACACCACGTGACTGTTTGTTTTCAGTAAGTGTGATTCATATGCTTCTTTAACTCTGATTTCTATCCATGCTTTTGAATATGAAGGCTCATTCTTTAGTTTATTTTTTGAATACGTTTAGAATTTTAATGGTATTAGTATACTACATTGTAAAGTTGTGTCCCAAATGATGCACTATACATGATTCACTTATACTACGCGTGGTGTTGTGAATGAATTTTTAAGGTAATTTTGTCTTTCAACATCAAAGTCTGATTGTCACACCCCCTTCACTACATAATTAAAGACAGTTGGATTTTCGGTTAATAAAGTACGCCATACAGGTATTTAAACTGCACTTTTCAAAAAAAGTCTCTGAAAAAGTCTGCCGTTTCATTGTTTTAAACGATTGAGCTGTTTCTTTGAGGTTAACCATGTTCCCTATGCTACAAGGCTCTTTTCTTAATAAAACACTGGGACCGTCTCATTAAATATCTTAAATAAAGATGAAAGACTTTTGCTACTTGCTTCATCCCTCTGTTGGCTTTTAAAGTAACTTGTATTTAGCAAATTAAAGTCATTTGACATGTGAAATTACAATACCAAACCATGTAAGTGAAGGGTTTTCTTGCTTATCCTTGTGGTGCAGCAAGATAAAACCGAGGTTTTGACGGGCTGGGACTTGTTGTGGATTACAGCTTCAGCAGATGCGTCATGAGGCTGACAGCAGAGCTGTGCTGACTGTCCAAACCCTGCGAGAAGCAAAAAGACCCCAATGTTTCGTGCTCACAATGTGCCCAATCAGCACTTAACACACACACATACATAGCAAGAGCTCAGTTACGTAATGCTGGTGAGTATGGACAAAGGCTCTGCAGGAGACATTGTGTGCCGTCTCTTGCTCTTTCCCACTCTTCCATCAGCGCTTTTAAAATGAATGGTGCTCAGAGCAATGCCAGTGATTTTTGGTCATTGAAGCTCAATATCACAAATCCAATACTCTTTCACTGCTGCAAGGCTTATGATTAATGATAAGCGTACTGCAAAGAATATCATACTAGTACAAAAAAACGTGGTATGGCCCTTATTTTGAGACTTACATTTAACATTTATCAAATGTGATATGGGTTCATTGTGTGAGGAAGACTATGGCAGGTGCTGGATTTTGGAGTTTGGAGAGCTAGTTGAGAGTACTTGATTCTCATTCAGTCAGTAGTGGCCATAGACTGTAGAAGGTAGTCACATTTGTTTGTAACACAGGCTGAGTCATCCTGTAAGTATCGTTCAAAACACTGCAGACACAGCAGTTGCTTCCTGTGTGGGAATCTTAATAACAGCACACACACATTCATTTCTTTCATATATATATAATATATATATATATATATATATATATATATATATATATATATATATATATATATATATATATATATATAAAGAAATGCGAATCAGTGCCTCACTTCCTAATAAATGAAACCTATTTTTAGTATTTGTCAATTTTTATTTTGCATTTGAACATTGTGTACATGATATTAAGTATATTCCATCTGTTGTTAGATGTTCATAACCCTTATTCTCATGCAGATTCTCATTACTGTGTTATGGATGCAATTATATATTTTTAACAGTGTAAGTAAAAGTACAACAAATTGTTAATGTATTCTCAATATTTGATTTAGATTTTTATCTTTCGATTTATTAGTGAAATATGATCCAAACATGTTTTTGACAGGGTTTGGGATTTTTTAATAACACGCATCAAATGTTGACGATCCAAACTATTTGAGGCCAAATCGAAGATGACTTGTCAGCTGTTATTGAATATGTGTATCTGTGTGTGGGTTGTTTGCACATGTAGATATTTCTTAGGAACTCGTGTTACTTCAACTCAACACCCACCATTAAGATATTCTGCGAGCGTTTGCCGGTCATGCACAACGTGATGTCTCCGTCCCGGCAGAGACTGCGGCCTACAGTCAAGCTGTGCCCGCAAAAGCAGAGGCTGTGAAAAACATGTCTCCGTTCACCTCCATCACTGCTCAGCCTGCAAAATAACACACGCTGTCTGTCTGCGAAGCCATTGCACTTTGAATTTAGTAGTCACGCATCAGATCATTTTGTCTGCTTCTCCATTTCTGTGTTCGGTTTGACATCTTTGCTTTTTGTTTGTCTGTTTGTGTGTTTGCCATCTCAGCTTTGTACCAATGGCTAGAGGCCGATCGACAGGGCAGGGACCCAGAGGCAGTGGCAGCAGGTAAACATCATCATCAACCTCCTCACTGCTAAGCTCCCCTAAATTTATCCATTTCTGTTTCCCGTTCTCTGTTCCTTTGGCCCTGATCACATTGTGCATTAAGATCCTGGATGAATTGATCTTAAGTAGTCATGGCAAGACAGACTGCTGTTCACACTTGGTATTAATATAATATGCTTCCCGAATGTATCTCCTGTGTCCACTTGTATTCAGACTTTGAGGGGAGGGTCTCTGATTTTGTGACTAAATACATTGCTTATTATAATGCGTTACTGCGTAATGGATAAAGCACAAACATTTAAAACCACTCAACATTTAGCCCAAATTTTAATCTAACCACAAAATCTTGAAATGAATAACCATTTTACACACTTTACATTTATAATATTGATTAAATTCATAAGTAGTATTTTTATTTTAAAATGATCGTATTTGAATATTCTAAGAATATTTAATATTTCATTTTAATGATTGGTTAAATATATAAATCAAATCTTTACTTTATTTTTAAATGATATAAACAAAATATAGCATTTGAATATTGTATATTGAATATTATTATTTGAACATTTATCAGTTAAATAATAATAATAATAAATTAATAATTACTCCTTTTTTCACTTGGGCAAAATATTATAAAATTAACTCTGTTTATGTTCATATTAATTGTAATATTATAGAACGGACATTTTAGAGTTTTAGATTTTTTATTTTCTTTTATTTTTTCTTTTATTTTTTTTAGCTTTTTTTGAAAACCAAACAGGTTTTATTATTTGAAATTAATAGTTTATTTTGATTTAACGGTTTATAAGACAATGATTTTGCATTATGAAAGAAAATTGTTGATTTTGACTCTACGTTGCTTTGACCATGTTGAATACCAAGTGGTAATGGGGTCGTTGTTGTCATTTTAGCTTTCGGTCCTGACTACTTCCTCTTTTCCTCTCAGTTTGAGAAATGCAGGCTCATCATAGTTAAATGTGGGTCATTTGCCTCTGCTTGTTATTTTAAATCAGTTTCTGTTCTCTTGCAACACTGACTATCTCTTGCTCCCTCCCTGCCTTGTTTTTCTGCTGTTCCCCTGCTGTTCCTCCTATCACTTCATGGGGTGTTTGCATCAGTCTGTCTCTCTTTCTCACGTGTATGCCTGCAGCCTCAGACTCTCTCTGTTATAAAGGGCTTTAGTAGATTTCTCCTCCTCCCTGTCCTTTCCTGTTAGTTAATGCCTAGGGCTGTCACATAGTCTCTCCTGCCAAATCACCGCTAGTTCACCCCACAGTGCACAGATTCAGGCCGTAAATGATCTTCATACATGTCAGAACTAAGCTGATTTGGACAAGATTGTTAATTAGACTCTTTTTAATGTTCTCAGCGCACTCTTCTGCCTTATTCAGAGTGCTGTCGTCAGCTTATCAACATGTACCATCATCAGAATCGTTGTCTTGTTTATCTTTTCATGCTAACTGCAATCTCTATCTGGTTTGCTTCACATCCATTCGATTTAAATCTGTTCTTTTTAACTGTCATCAGATCCAAATCCTGCATGACACACTGTCTGCTCCTGTAATCTGCGATGTTGTGGCAATCATGGCGCTTTTCCAATCTCTGTTCCCGCTTGTGCTTTGCTGTCAAAGCTATGGCGTTTCCATCTAACACTGCAGGCGGCATGCGTCGGCCTGTTTGTGACGCACTAACATGCACAAAAGATAACAAACAGTTGTTTTCCATTAAACTGTTGCAATCATGGAGGAAAAGAGCGACACAATGCCTCCCTGATGTTTTTAGCCCTTCTTTGTGTGATGTGTTCTGATGAATAATGCTACCTATCAGATTGGGCTTCCAAAACTACCGCTATATTTGCATTGTTTTAGGGTAGGGATATGGATGCTAATAAAGCATCAAACCACATGAATATTATGCTGGTAGCACAGTCTTATAGGTAGCGAACACCAGCATTACAAATGAAGAGTGATTACAATGTTTCTGATCTCAAATGTATTGTATCATGTCATGTGTGTATATATTTTAGAAAATATTTATAATATTAGTAAATATTATTATTATTATTATTATTATTATTAAGTTATACTGTTTATATTATGAATTATGGATTGTACTGATATTTTTCCATTGTGAGTGAGCGCAAACGAATGAATGAATGAGTGTGTGTGCGTGTGCGTGTGCGTGTGCGTGTGCGTGTGCACGAGATCAGCACTATCCCAGTCCCAGTGACAGGTGTTGCATCTGGGTCACGCACAAGTGGATTTCTGTTCAACGTACCTGAGAGAGCTGTAGGAATCAGACTAATATTAATATCACACAGTTTAAACAAGTTATTAAGCCATCAGATTAAAGTGTGTAATTCTGCATTAGAGAAATATGAAAGTTTTTCATTTTATTTTACTGTAGCTATATTCAAATTAACGTAAAAGTGACCGCTTTCTAGAAAGGTTTAGCACTACTAAGTGTTAACTAGTACACTAAGTGTACTAGTGTTAAAGCATGTAATCCTCTGTAACTTTCAAACAGACTCTCAAAAAGGCCTCAAGTTATGCATTTTAGTGGCGAACCCATGAAACTTTTATTAGTTTAATGCAGTGTAACTGAGACGCATGGCAAACCTCTTCTTTATGACTATGTATAAGTATTCAGACACACTCATGCCATAGTTGCGTTTGCATTTTCATATGAATAATTTAAAAGGTTCCATGCCTTTACTCTCCTTATCCTTATTCCTTACAATTTCCTCTCTGCAGGGGAAAACTTTGATCAAAGCCCCCTCAAAAGGACCTTTAAATCCAAAGTTCTGGCCCACTACCCAGAGAACATCGAGTGCAGCCCATTTGACCAGGATGCTGTTAACATGGTAAGTGACTTCAGTACTTAAGAGTTTGATTTACTCCTTGATTTATTTGTTTCAGTATTCTATTTCATTTTATACATTTCAATTTATATTTTCTATATATTTATAGTTTTAAAGAGATTAAAATAAAAATTCTGTCATTTACTCATTTACCCTCATGTCGTTCCAAACCCGTAAGACTTTGGAACACAAATGAAGATATTTTTTTAATGAAATCTGAAAGCTTTCTGTCCCTCCATTGCCAGCTACGCAACTACCACTTTGACACTTCGAAAAGTTCATAAAGAGATCATATTTGGGTAAACTATCCCTTTAAGTGTGTTTAGGGCACATGTGCCTTTCAGAGCATGGTGAGGCTTGTCAACCAAAGTGAACTTTTACGAGAAATCCATCACATCCGACACATCTAAACTTGTTTTATTTCCCTTTTGGCTTTCACATAAAGGTTCCCTCATGCAGTCTCACTATTTCTCACATTAGTCATTGGAGAGATCTGTATCTGGATTGATTTGGAGTGTCATAACGTGTTTACACAGACTCTCGCTCATTCTGTGGTTGCATGCAGTGATCAGCCGAGGGGTTTGTGTTACTGTCCCAGAGCATGCAGAGGTAACGAAAACCTCTGACCTATCGTTCCCGTGCAGCAAGGTCATTTTTTCCATCAGCAAACGTAAACGGAAGCTTGGCTGTAGTGACACCAGCATCAATTATTCAACCCAGGCTCTCTGCTTACGTCGGTATGGAAATGGCTCATTGTGCGTATTCTCGCTCTGTAAAGAAACACCTGAAGTGTAACGGCACTGCCAGGTGTGATGCCATCACATAATTTGAGCAGAAAATTTTGAATGACGTTCCTATTGTCATTTTTCAAGGCCAGTCTCTTCTCTGCAGAGGTTCACATAAAAAAAAAAAAAAATCCACTTACACATTGAAAGTGCTTTGAAAGACAGCTTGCAATCACAGAACTCCATTTTCGGGTTTCAGTCCTTTCTAGGCCTGGATAAAATTTCCCCAGTGATTACTTTCATTTTTCAATTCCACTCTTGGCTAATCTTCTTTTCACTCCCGCATTCTTTTGTTCTCTTGCTGTCCTCTCCTTCCTTTTCTCAATCTTTTCAGTACTTGCCTGTTTCAGACAGCACTTGAATGACACGATTTATTCCGGTGCTCGCATGAACAGGTTACAGTATTCACACTGCATGTGCGAGCAGCACAATAGGAGCGAAGCAGATGCGTAGGTGCAAGAGCTTCCTATTTTTGACCTGTGTAGTGTAGAAAACAAGCTGGAAATGTAAACCTCTATATCAGCACAATATTTTGTGATTTTTTTTTTATAAGCTTTTACAAAGCAACGAAAAATAGTGAATTGCTCACCTATATTTTGAATAAATGGGGAACTAACTGCATGTCTTTATGTACAGCACATGCAAACATTGTTTTGTATTCAAAATGGCGATGTTAATCTAAATAGTCTTATACATCTTATAAATAGCTTTATAAGATGCACTGGCTAAAGTTACTGGCCAATATGTTTCAGTAGTGAAAGGAAAAGACATACCAGAGCATATGATGTGTCCTTACTTCATAATTAATATAGTATGTACAGCCCTTACAAAAAATACTCTAGTGGTACATTAACATTGTATATCAGTCAAAAGTTTACCCACTACTACTCTAATTATTATTATTATTATTGTTGTTGTTGTTGTTATATTTGCTTCAGCTCATATAAAAATATTTGCCTTAGCTAATATTATAAAAATAAAAATAAAAATTACCTTCAGCTCATAAGATAAAAAAAAAATATATATATATTGTATCATAACATTTGCTCCAGCTCATACATTTATTTATATTAATATTTATATAAAGTGTATTTATTTATTTAAGTAACAGTAATAATAAATATTCATATTTTTTGCTCAATACCCAGCAGAAATAAATAAACAAACTTTTTTTTGTTTTGCAACTGAGTGTTCAGCCTCAGGTTCACTGCGTTTTACTTTGTCGCTGGAAATGTAAACCATCTCACTAGATTTGATACCGGTGTATCAAATTGCACAATAAAAGCAACATTACAAAGTATGTAGTTACTGAAGCAATATTTTCTCTTTCTCTTCAGCTCTGCATGCCCAAAGGTCTGTCATTCCGAACACAGCGTGACAGTCGGACCCCACAGTTCCACTCTTTCCTCATCACAAGAGAAGACGGCTCTCGCACTTATGGTTTTGTTCACACCTTCTACGAGGAGGTGACCAGCCCTCAGATCTGCTCCGCCATGCAGACGCTACACCAGATGCACCAAGCGGAGCATAATACATCAGCGCATAACTGCCCTTCGTCGTCCTCTTCCTCCTCATCCTCCTCTAGCATGGACTCTTTAGCCAGCAGCCTGGATGAAGTCGAGTCTCCTTCCTCATCTTCATCCTCACAAGGGGGTCGCAGGAGCTGTGGCTGCTCTGGAGAAGGATACGACTCTGTTCGCGACACTCTGTACGTGTCCAAAGCTATGTGTTTAATCACGCCTATGCCCTTCATGCACGCCTGTAAACGCTTCCTGTCCCAGATCCACCTGGCCGTCACTTCACATCAGCCACCCCCACTCCCTTTGGAAAGCTACGTCTACAACATCCTCTATGAAGTACCCTTGCCACCGCCCGGACGCTCTTTAAAGTTCCACGGAGTGTATGAACCTATTCTGTGCCAGAGGCCTGGTGTTGGGGAGCTGCCATTGGCTGATTTTCCATTGGGTGAGGCCTTCCGGTTGTTAGGTGTGGAGAATCTGGTGCAGCTTTTCACTTGTGTTCTGCTGGAGATGCAGATCCTCCTCTACTCACAGGGTAAGGAATCAAGGATTGTAACTTAAATAAAAATGTATTTCATTTTATTTCAAATAGTTTCATTTCTTTCACATTTAATGAAATATAAAAATTATTTAAAATAATTTTATTGAATAATTTTTATTCGTTTCATTAAATCTAAAACAAAATATTCAAATTAAAATGCTTTTTATTTTTTCAGTGATGCAGCATTTCCAAACAATATATTGCCTTTTTGTTCTTGTAATGTTTATGTCTCATGACTTTAATGACATGACATGAGTTTAAAGTTATACATTCTGTTCATGGGGGCTTTAATATGCAACATTAATATGCAATTTGATTTAATTAAACTGTTTCAAATATAAATATGTTTAATCCATTGGCTCCTACTTTTTACATCAATTTTACAGACTGATTTAGGTTTTGACTCTATGCAGATTATTTCATCTCTCATTCAAGCATTTAAATTTAATTTCTGATGCTGGCAAATTAATCTTTGCAGGGCCTTTGATGTGGAGAGTGAGTGAATGTAGAGAAGTCTAATGAATATTACATAACCCTTCTGCAGCACATATGCTTTTCAGCAAACACAAGCTGATACACATGCTAATGAATTCCTCTGACTGTTCTCTAGATAAACTAATGACGAGATTTTGTGAGAAACATCTATTAATAATCACACTGCCCTGTTTTAGTAAGTCTACCATACAGGTGCCTTTCATAAAATTTCAGTCAGATCCCAGGATCCAAAATGAACCAGCGTTAAGTGCCAAATGCAAGCAGAAAGGACTTTGATGGTTAAATAAAATAGATTTACTAGCCAGTTTTTCTTTTCTTTGCTGGTATTTAAGGCCAGTACATTTTTACAATTCACTCACGAGTGGCAAGTGAAATGATAATTTTCGACCCTCTTTTCAGCAAACTTTAGTTTATTAATTACAATTTATTACATATTTATTTACTTTTTAGTGTATGATGTTTTCTTTATAGTTCTTTTGTGATTTGAACTTGTGCTCTTCCCCCTGTGTATACGTCTAGACTACCAGAGGCTCATGGTGGTTGCGGAGGGAATCACAACGTTGCTGTTCCCGTTCCAATGGCAGCATGTGTACGTGCCCATCCTTCCCGCTTCCCTGCTGCACTTCTTGGATGCTCCTGTGCCCTATCTCATGGGCCTGCAGTCCAAAGAGGGCACGGACCGCTCCAAACTAGAGCTGCCTCAAGAGGTAACCCGCACACACTTGCATTGTCACATCCACAAACCTACACATACTCACAAATTTGAAAACACATTCACACTCCTTATCATGGCACAGCCACTTAGGGACCTTGGACGTGGACGCATCTGTCAAATGGGCTGTTTTTCTAAGAGGGTCTATAAGTTTGGAGCTGGATTGGCCTGTGACGATGGGTGATCTGCATATGAGAACGCCCTCAGTGCCTTTAAAAAGCACCGGAGGCCTTCGCTGAAAATAGCAGCAGGAACAGAATGAGGCTTTTCTTTTACAGTCTTTATTAGAGGGATGCTGGAATGCTGTGCTTCCATGTTGACGCATGGCATTATTGTCAGATCCTTCGTTTCTTTGTCGCACTGTATCAGAATTCTTAGCAGAGGTTTATTATTCATGATTTGTCTGTCTGGGTGCTGCGAGGCTTCCCCACATCCCCATCCCTAAATCCCATTTTCCGTAAACTCCACATCCAGATTTCCTGCTATGCATTCTCTTTGAAGTCGCTCTGACCTAGAAAAAAAGACTGGTGAGAACAAGAGACACCAAAGGGGAATGAGAGAGGAAATGGCTCACTTTGGAACTGCATGGGTTTCCATTTTACTGCGTGACTTTCGTGTTTCTTTTTTGCTGTGTTGTATTATTAGTGAGGATTTGGAACAGAGCATTCGAAACAAATCTATACACTACCAAAAAACGCTGCCTAATATTTTTGTGGAAACAGTGATACCTTTTTTCAAGATTTATTGATGCCTAGACAGTTTGAAAATAGAAATGTCTTTAAAGGATTAATTCACTTTTAAAAAAACTTTTGCTGATAATTTACTCACCCCCATGTCATCCACGATGTCCATGTCTTTCTTTCTTCAGTCGAAAAGAAATTAAGGTTTTTGATGAAAAGATTCCAGGATTTTTCTCCATAAAATGGACTTCATTGAGAACCAAACAGTTCAAGTTCAAAATGAGAGTTTCAGTGCAGCTTATCAGACGATAAACGATACCAGACGATGAATAAGGGTCTTATCTAGCGAAACGATCGGTCATTTCAAAAATAAATAAAAAAGTTTAAGTTTTATTAGCACAAATGCTCGCCTTGCTCTGTTCTGTGATGCGCGTTCGCGACGTCATCGTAATACGTAATTACGTGGAAAGGTCACGCTTCTGTCCTGACGAAAATTTTCTTTAAGCCTTTTTAATATTAAAACACACAGGATACGCACACGAAATGGGCATTTTAAACGATAAACTGACACAAAGACATTTGAATATGTGTATGGTCCTCCTTCGTCACATTTGTAAACACTGACTCGGTACTTCCGCCTACGCGTGCCGTGACCTTTCCACGTAATTGCGTGTTACGTGAGTCACTAACGCGCATCACAGAACAGAGCAAGGCGAGCATTTGTGCTTATAAAACGTAAACTTTTGTATTTGTTTTTGAAATGACCGATCGTTTCGCTAGACACGACCCTTATTCATCGTCTGGTATCATTTATCGTCTGGTAAGCTGCACTGAAACTCTCATTTTGAACTTGAACTGTTTGGTTCCCAATGAAGTCCATTATATGGAGAAAAATCCTGGAATCTTTTCATCAAAAACCTTAATTTCTTTTCGACTGAAGAAAGAAAGACATGGACATCTTGGATGACATGGGGGTGAGTAAATTATCAGCAAAAGTTTTTTTTAAAGTGAACTAATCCTTTAATAAATGTCTTTACTCTCACTTTTGATCTTTTGACTTATTGACCCCAAACTTTTAAACGGTAGTGTAGGAACTCCAGAAACTGATACTCTTAAGAGCTGAGGGACTAAAAACTGTTCAAAACCTTTTCTCTTGATTCAAATTGTTTGCTGTTAGCATGTTGCTAAGCTAACTGCGCAATACTCTACTAAAACATTTGTTTAAATGAATAGCACACAAATATTAGGCAAAATTATTAATACAATAAAAATATGATTATTTACATTTTGCCTTGTTTACCATCTTGGATTTTTCCACTGACCTTGTTGCAGTGCATTCTAGGCCTGCTATTTTCATAAAGTCATCACTTGAGGCTGGATTCTGCTAAAATGCTGCTCTTCTCACAATCTTTTCCTTGTCCTTGCTTCAAAACCACTTGAGGCTGAAATGTCTTTGTGTAATAGCAAAATAGGATGGCTCACAGTAGCTCAATTATCATGCTCTAGCTCCTGTCCATTGCCTTTGCCCAGAAGAGAACAGGAATATATTCTGATCAGAAACAGTGTTGTATGTGTGTATATGAAACTCAAACAAAGCTATGAGTGCACAGACACATCTGACAAGTTTTAAATTATATACACTCATATATCATACTCATGTGAAGACCGTTAAATCGGTGGCCCTAAAAAAAACTAAATCTGAAAAACTAAACTTAAATCTAAAACACTTATATTTTTAGCCTGTTTAAATACACACATAATAGCCTTAATGCTTGTTTCTGACAGGATGTCAGCATTGTGGCCTGACAGAGTAGACAGTTCTGCTTGACTGATTTATTTTTACAGCAACAAGGTCACGCTCACACACACTGACTTTAGGCCATTTTGGTTGCATTGCATTGACTGAACAGCAGTGTCACACAGAGCGATATTTCTAATGATCCACTGGATTGATTTAACCTAATTCCAGATATTGGCTTTGGTTATTAGGTTCCGTGTCAAATCAACCAAATGTCACAGATATTTACTGAGTAATCCACTATTTTGCAGAGGGGGGGAGTCAAATGACATTTTTCACCTGAGATTTGGAGCCAAAAGTAAAAAAAATGCGAACTGCAACTAAAAGAACCAAGAAAACTACAAGTGAACATGCTTTAAAAAAAATACAATAAAAAACTTATTTGGTCATACATTTTATCTACGTGTATTAAGAATTCACAATATTTGGAAAATACTTTCTACCTCTTGGATGTGTGCTCTGTTTGCCACATCACAATGAAGCTGAATTTAATTTCAATTAATGTTTGAACCAAGATCCAAATTCTCTGCCCTTAAAGGGATAGTTCACCCAAAAAAAATATTTCACTGACCCCACTGTTGTTTAAAAACCTGTATGTGTTTCTTTCTTCTGTTGAACACAAAAGAAGATATTTTAAAGAATATGGGTAACCAAACTGTTGATGGAGCCCCATTGACTTCCATAGTATTTTCCTCCTCAGGCGAACCTGTGTTTCGTTGACGTCGACAACCACTGCATCGAACTGCCTGAAGACTTTCCTCAGTTCCCCAACAAGCCCGAGTTCATCCAAGAACTCAGTGAGGTGTTGCTAAGTTTTGGCCTGTCTCCCGCGGGGGGCAACACCTCCCCTGAACCTGCCGTCAGCACGCAGTCCTCCACGCTGGAGAAGGAGCTGAAGAGCACATCCTTGAGCGAGTTAGTGGACGACAAAAGGAACGGAAACCTCGGTGGGGAGGCGCTGGACATGCTGGAACTTCTTCAAGGCAACCCGACCCTGGAGCGTTTGCAGGCTCTGGCCAAAAGGACTGGGGTGAAAGTGGCCCGTCTGGAGGCACTGGCAGCGGGACAGAAGGCCGTAGGGGATGAGGGCGTTGGAGGAAGGTCTCCTGTTGAGGAAGAGGAGCTGAGGAACGCTAAACTGAACGTGCAGCTGAGGGAGGTGTTCGCTGCGCGCTTCGCGACAATGTTTGCGGACTACGAGTCGTTTGTGATTCAGAACTCACCAGATTTGGAGTCCTGGCTGACAAACAGAGAGCAAATGCACAACTTTGACAAGGTCCCAAAACGTTCTCAATATAATTTTTTTCAGTCTAGTTTGTCACTTTTTATTGGTCTTGTACCAAAGTTTTTATCAAAAGTCTCAGATGGTACATCCATTATTAAATTTTTTCATTTGATTTCTCCTCAGGCCTCATTCCTTTCAGACCAGCCGGAACCGTACTTGCCCTTCCTGTCCCATTTCATCGAAACGCAAATGTTTGCCACCTTCATCGACAACAAGATCATGTCTCAGTGGGAGGAGAAAGAGCCCCTCCTACGAGTGTTTGACGGGCGCATTGAGAAGGCCCGCCTCTACAACGTCCGCGCCCCCAGCTTGCGCTCATCTGTTTACCAGAAATGCACGTTCCTGAAGGAATCGGGTAAGAAACATGCAGAGTTAGTGGTCCGTTAGTGGATTGCACATTAAACACATCTAACATTAAATACATTTGACATTTAATATATTAAGAGAAGTCAGTGTCAACTGTTTAAGTTTTTACCTCTCTGCTCTACTTTTTAAAAATTGCTCAACACGTCAGTCTCTCAACCACTGAAGTAAGTTTGAGGCAAAACTCTTTTTCCAAACAATATCAGATGGGGCAGAGCAATAAGGAAAGAAAAAAATGGCAAAATTTTTGTTCACTTGCCACAGAAATTACACACTTCATTTCACTGATTTCACATTCCCTGTCCTTTTAAGCGTGCATGTTATTCCAACACAAAAAAAGTATTGTATGGTATACTATAGAATGTTAAAATTTGGAACACTTTTCACAATCTAATCAATTCCTTTAGGATAAAATCAAGTCCAGTCATCTTAGGATCTTAGGATATGTTCAGACTGACAGCAAAAATCTAATTATTTTTGCGTATCCAGTTTTTATTGAGATTTATTTTTTTCCCCACCAAATCTGATTCAAACCACAGTTGCAGGTTGGTTATGTCTGGACATGCAGATCTTATTTGATCACTTGCTATTAATATTGCAGACATCTAATTCTAAAATCTAATTTGCCTGCAGCCTCCACTGTTCGAAGGATCACTAGCTGCTTTTTATATAAGAAGTACAGTAAAAACACAAGATACTTCAGAAATCATTCTAATATGCTGATTTGCTGCTCAAGACGCATTTCTTATCATTATCAATGTTAAAAACAGTATTTTTATGAATAATTTTTTTTCAAAAGAACAGCATTTAAGACACCTTTTGACATGATCTCTTTACTGTCACATTTAATTAATTTAATGTGCGCTGATTTAAATGATTAATTTCTTTAAAACAATAAATAAACTAAACTTTTTGTAGTCTAAAAAGTATAAATGCCCTTTCATGTCAATACAATTTTCAAATTGCAATCTTTGAAATTATTTACTTTTGGCGGGTTTATTTTGTTTGGTGCTTTTTTTGGTATCTATGAACAGATTCGCAAATCAATTTTATTCTACTGCATTGGAAATTGTTTTCTCATTTTATGCCTTACTGAGTTTTGTGCAATCACCTTTCATCATTCTTTTTCTGAACGATGGTTATTTCCCCAGTCGTTGCTCTGTCACTACAAATTGTGTATTTCAATTTTAATGAAGCTGTAGGAAAAAAATTGCTGCTGATTATGTGCGCAGATGATTATAGAGAGTGACAGTTCAAGAGGGCGGCTGAGGGGCTGAGAAGACGGGGAGAGGGAGAAAGAGAGAGAACAGAAGTGTTTTAAAAATGAAGAGAGGAGCACAGAATGAAAGAACTGAAGAGCGTGTCCCCAAATGAGTCATATGAATGGATCGCTTTTGAAAGACTGCCAAATGTTGAAAAGAAATGAGCGGGCGCCTGGCGCTGTGTTGTGCCATCTTGGGAAGCCTGTGTGTGTGTGTGTGTGTGTGTGTGTGTGTGCGCTGAATATTGTTGAGTGTGCATCTGCTCGCTGAGCCCTCAGTACCATTGTTAGGTCAATAACCTCTTGTCACACTGAAGGTCACTATTGGAAGATGGATGCTGCTGTTCGGGTTTGAAAAATTTGCTCTTGAAATGGCACACTGCCCACAGATGCACTATGAATGATGCCCAACATTTTCAATTCTATCACAAAATGCATTTTGAAAGCGATAACATTGTGTTATTTTTTGCACGCTTAAAAAGCGAGGCAAAAACCAAATATGTTAGCATGAAAACATTTCTGCTAAATAATTGATGAAGCGATCTTTCTGATGCAATGCACGGCTACTATATGTACTTTAATTTCCCTGTCAGTCCAATGATAATAATAAATAAAAATAATAATAATAATAGCGTTGTTTTATAAAGGATCAAATGAATCTATAATATGCAAATCAATGCTATAATAATAATAATATTAATAATATAATTTTATAAATGATAAAAGGAATATGTTGTTGTTAATTTTATTAGTTATAAAATCAATGCGATAATAATACCATTTTGTAAATAATCTATATATATATATGTATGTGTGTATGTTATAAAAAAATAAAATGGCTATAATTAAGAAAATGTATTATTATTATTTAATTTTTGCACCTTATTTGTAGAAAATTAATAATATTATTACAATATACAAATATTTTAATTATAGTTTTAATTATATTTATACTTTTATTATTCTAATTTATTTTTTACTTTAGTCACTCTGCTTATATTTCATGATTGAAGCTAATTATGTGTTAAATTGTACTCTAAAATAACCCAAGCAAAGTGCATCTTATTAGGAGTAGATTTGTGAGCAAATTACTATTTATTTTCACAGACTTTTATTTTACAGTTGTCGAAGTCTAGCCTCGAGCTTTACAGCTTATAGGTTTGTTCGCGAACATTCTGAAGTCACACGCAGCTTCAACACTTTTCAAGTCTCAAGCTGTCACGACACAACAGCTGACCTTTCTTACTCGAGCTGTGTTTCTCCTCTCCAGCCCAGGCCATAGAGCAACGGCTGAGAAAGATCGACCACACGGCCATCCATCCTCACCTCCTGGATATGAAGATTGGCCAAGGAAAATACCAGCAGGGTTTCTTTCCCAAACTACAGGCTGATGTGCTTGCCTCAGGGCCCACCAACAAGTGAGTCCTCTTTATGACACATGACACCATTATGAGACATTGACCATTCAGTGTGGGGCATGTGGTGCTTCAGCGTCAATATTAGCTGAGCAACCCTTTAAAGCGTGTTTGTGTGTGTGTGGACTAATCGAAATCCTCTGTGATCAGGTGGTCCAATCGCACATGTTCGACTCAGCGCAGAGTGGACCGACACAGACAGCAGAACGAACATCTTGTGCTAGACAATGACCTCAAAGAGGTGAGACTGCAGTGTTTCTTCCTATTCAGCCTCTCCTCTCTCCTCGTTTCTCTTTTTCTTTTCATCCTGTTCTGTGTGAAGCCTTTGATTACCACAGACTTTTTTTTTTATGTCTTTTTGACTGACACTTTCACAGGAACTCATTTGTCAGATGGTAGATAGAACTGATGAAAAATAGAAGATAGTTCATCCAGAAATGATCACTCTGTCATCATTTACTCAGCCTCATATTTTTATAGACGTGCAAGGCTTGCTTGCTTCCGTAAAAAATGTTTTTTTGAAGGCTGTAACTAACTCTTTTCCATGCAATTACAATAAATAAGACAATAAATGCAATACCTAAGATTTTAAGCTTTGAAAAGGATGTAAAAGCACCTTAATAGTGACCCATAAGGCATGGTGTATTTTGTGTTCCTCAAACAATTCAAAATAAAAAAAATTTCAGTAATTGTAAGAAAGCGTAAAATAAAATGTAAATATTAGATGAACATTTCATAACTTAAAAGAAGAGAATTAGAAATGAAACAAACTGACTAAATGTGAGTATGTAAGAAGTACTAATACTGAAATAAAAATAATTAAACCTTTAAATATAAAAAATTCTAAAAATGATAAAAGCACATAAAATAACTAAACTAAAATAATGAAAACTGAAAATATAATACTAACCAATATTTAAGTAATTTACTGATGATCATCACTATTAACCGAGAGCAACAAATCAGATCAATTGAATCATTTGATAAGATCTGATTCAAAGAATAATTCGTTGTCATTGCACCATAGCTCATAAACGCACCAAAGAGCATTAAGACGGATTTCAGGATTTTTTTTTATCACTTTTCAATGACATGATAATGACTGTAATTATCCATAAATCACAGATTCCTAATGTCTGAATCACATAAACGGTCTTCAGGGCTGTAAGTGATTTACATAAACCATTTACAAGTCAAATTTCTTGATGAATCAAGCTTCGTACAAAGGCCTCCTGAGCTTTTTGTGAATCTGCCTGTTCTCATTTCTTCATTGTCTCCATTTTTAACTTTTGAGTCTGCATTTTCTCTTTTAAGTGTCTTGGTGTTTTCTCACTTGTCTTTTCTTGTCTGACTGCCCTACGTTCATGTGCATGCTGCTTTTTTCTTTCCTTTTCTTTTGTTTCTTCATCGTTTCTGTGTGCGTTTGTCGTTTGGATGGTGTGGGTCGTACCACCTCACAACAGGTGGAGGGGTGTTTGCTCCTGCAGAACTCTATGGCTTTCTGGGAGTGGGATAAGGCGCCACCCCCGCCTTTTAAACCACCTAAAAAGTCCTTCTCGGCCTGCTGTCTGGTATGTGGAGGCCTGTCGTTATTTGACCGACTTAAAACATTCCTAACATGCCCTTAACAAACTCCTCCCTGAAGCCCTTCCCCTCAGACACACAGTGACCTTTGAACTCCGCTGCACTCAAATCTGATTTCCCCACACGCTCTTATAAACCAGAGTTACAGTAGTGAGCGCTTAGTGAATCACTCAACAATCACAAACCTTACAGGATCCCACAACGAAGAATAAAATCCTCTGCTTTATAATCAACACCCTCTTGTACCCCACAGTTATCAAGAAAATGAAAACCGTTACGTGTGTGAGTGTGTTTGAACCTTTCTAAACGTGTTTAGCCTCTTTATTATCTGTGTCCTGATCTGTAGAAGTACATGCAGGAGGCCCGTAACCTGGGGAAGAACCTGAGACAACCCAAATTATCAGACCTCTCCCCTGCTGTCATCGCTCAGACCAACTGGAAGTTTGTGGAGGGTTTACTGAAAGAATGCAAGATGAAGGTCAGGATGTGTTTAATATGCGTATGTGGAAGTATTTGTGTGCGTTTAAACTGGGGATCCCACAGTTATGGAAAACTTGGAATTTATATATATCAGTCTGTCATCAAACAATTTTAACGGGGTTTGTGTTGATCGATACTATATATTTGTGCATGCATAGTTGCTTATTTAGATGACCTTTGTTGTCATTTAGTGCTCACTTGAAGTTCATCTTTAAAAACAGTAATAATTTAATACACTGTTAAATGTAATATTTAGCAAATTCCTATTGCATTTCCTATTGTAGATTATAATGCAGTGATTCCTGAAAAATTTTAACTGATTTTTGTTATATTTTATTATTTAATAATACAAAATAATATAGAATGTTATATCAGCCATTGGTTGGTCACTGGCCATGACATCAAAATAATGAGGGTCATAATACAGCTCATCATATCAACAATAATTTTAATGTTAGTTCATTCCTAATAGAAATATCAGGGAACTTAAAAATTATAATTTTATTATGCTTTAAAAAGTCACAGATATTACTTTCTTCTTTGAATTATAAAAGTAATTATTAATAAAAACACTTTATTTTGATACTAAGTATCAAAGAGTATTTAAATACTAAGTAATATTAATTAACATACTTTAGGGTTTGGGTTCGAGTTACTTGCATGTAATTAAGCATAATGTACTGTTATTACTACAGTACAAACAGGTAACATATGTAAACATATGTGATGTTTTGGGAATGATGTTTTTTTTTGTTTTTAAATGAATGTTCAGACCAAGCGTATGTTGGTGGAGAAAATGGGCAGAGAGGCTGTTGAACTGGGACATGGAGAGGCAAACATCACCGGTCTGGAGGAGAACACGCTCATAGCCAGTCTGTGTGACCTGCTGGAGAGAATATGGAGCCACGGCCTACTGGTCAAACAGGTGAGACACCAACAAATGGAAATGAGTTTCACATTCTAACCAGCCAGGGGTGTCGGACTGGGGGTAGAAAGGGGACTGAGTACCCAGGGCCCTCATGTGAGGAGGAAAGATGCTAGAATTAATAGCTGTGGATGTGGGGATCCCATAGAGAATGACTTTCTACAGGGCCCAGAATTTTGTACTACGCCCTTGATTGCAGCTCTAATGCTCAGAATCATTTGTGTGCTGTCGTCATGGTTCATAGGGAAAGTCTGCGCTGTGGTCTCATCTATTGCACTACCAGGCAAGAGAAGAGAAAAACGAGCTGCTGTCAGAGTCTCCAGGTAAAAACTTTCTTCATAAATGCATGTGAGATTGTAAGACCAGAAACAACTCTACTCAAGTCACTCTGCAAGTTATATAATGACTAATGACTTTCAGGGGTGTCCATTTCTGTAGGGCCGCATTTAGATTAGTCTCGCACAACGTAGTGTAAATAAATATACTTGTACACACATTTTTTTGGGTGTTTTTCAGACCCCAAGCTTTTGTTTTGCCGCCTTTTGAGGAAGTTCAAGACTTAGCTAAACATGTTTTCAAGCTAATTAATTTTATATTCCTCAGTGATTCTCCTAGAAAACCTGAAAGGAACATGTATACTCACTCATTTTTGACGTAAACACCTGCTAGTGCTTGCAAAACATAAGGTTTCAAATTGCTTTTTGACATTAAGCTTGCGTAGCTAGAAGTCTTCAGGCCTAACACCTCTCCATGCTAATTATGCTAACAGGCTAAAAGCTCTGCATGAAGGGATTTAAAGTCACGATTTAACATAAGTAGCAACAGATCTTTTCTTCCATATCATGACGTACATTCAAGTGAAAATGATTATCTAAAATAAAACAATGTAGGATGGGGTCTTGTAAAGGCTCCACTCAGTCCACTCAATTGTAACGGGACGGGTTTATGCGGATGAAATGATTGGAGAAGCCTACGTCACTGGACGTCTAAGTCAGTCGTTTCAATGGGAGATCGAGTGATGATATCAATAACATGCATTTAGAAAATAGGTGAATTTCCAACTTTAAAATCTGCTCTGCTTAAGAGTGCTAAAACGGTGTGTTTCTCACTCTACAGTGTCTAATGGCCAGGAAAAACGAAAGCAAGAGTCCAGTGTTGGTCTTCCTGCATTACGTGTCTCAGTCATACAGGATATGAGGTGTGTTTATCGCCTGAGGACAACTGTCGCATACAGTAGTGCGCATTACAGTGGTTTGGTTGTTTTAATAATTCAGCTGGTTCATTTTGAAAAGACGTGATGTTTTTTTTTTAAAGGGAGATTGATATACACCCACAATGTTCCGTTGCTTGTGGCCATTTCAACCCACATACAATAAATAACTCTTTTGTTCTTGTTTTTCTCTTTCTCCGTCATCCTTTCTCTCTCTTTCAACTTCTCAGACACATCCAGAACATGGGAGAGATTAAGACCGATGTAGGTCGAGCACGTGCCTGGATCCGTCTGTCCCTGGAGAAAAAACTACTTTCCCAGCATCTCAAACAGCTGCTGTCTAACCAGGCTTTAACCAAGTGCGTATAATACTTAACACGCATCCAAACCCACACCTACACACACACACACACACACACACACTAGTCCCAATGTTAGGAGAAGAAATTTATAATTTTTCAAACTGATGGGACCAGATTGTTTATAAACGTTGCTGAATAGGCCAATCCAGGATCCACAAGTTTTGTCACTTTTTGTCAAATCCTTTAGCGTGTTAGATTAGATTGTGCTGGGTTTAACCCTGTGAGAACCCTTGTTTTAATCAGGTGACACTTTTGAAGATTTTCTTTTTTTACAAAGTTAATCCAAATATTGTTTTTTAGCAAAAATAGATTTTAAAAAACTTTTCTCGCCATGAAAATAGCCACAGAAGCTGGCATGGCGTTTAAAAAACAAACTAGACTCACACACACCTGCAGGCTTTGAGTTTCCCACATATACACCTAAAAAACATGCTCATCACAAGAACTTCTGAGTGACGCAAACAAGTACACGCACGCTGACCCGTTTCAAGTAGCTGCACCTGTTATTAAGCATGCCATGTTCCCACAGGAAGCTGTACAAGCGGTACGCGTTCTTGCGCTGCGAAGAGGAAAAAGAACAGTTTCTCTTTCATCTCCTGAGCCTGAATGCAGTGGACTACTTCTGCTTTACCAGCGTCTTCACCACCATAAGTACGTCCCAGAGAAAGAGACACACACACACACACAGATGTGCAAACCAGGACAGTACATACCATAGTCAATCAATGTGGATTAAAATTGTATGAATATTTAATGCAAACACTCATATAAAATAGCATCCATCATGTCAGGCACATGACATTGATTTGATGCTGCATTACAGTTTTATTGCTGGACCAATCATGAAAAATGTATAATTATGTTTAGCCATTGTCAACAGGATGATGCATAGCAACTTAATTTTCAAATGACCCTTTCTGTCTTTTTGTGTAATGTTGTGAATAGTTGCAACCTGATTTATGTTCTTTTTGTGCCCTCAGTGATTCCGTACCGGGCCGTCATCATCCCCATCAAGAAGCTTAGTAACGCAATGACGACGTCCAACCCTTGGCTGTGTGTGTCCGGCGAGCTAGGCGACTCTGGCACCCTGCAGATCACGAAGAATGTTTTGGAAATGACGTTTGACGTGAGTGCCGTGATGTCATGCTCCAGCTGTTTTGCTCTGAAACTGATACAGCAGTTTATTTCGAGTGTTTGTTTTCCTGTGGGACTGAAACAGTCATCTGTCCTGCCATCCGCAGAACTGACTGTGCTTGCAGGTCTTTCGAACATCTGTTCAATTGAAGCTGTTTATGGAAATAACTCAACAAAAGTTTAGCTGAATAAAATATATAAGGAATAAAAACAATTGAAAGTAACAGGGTGAATCTCTTAAAAGTACATTTGTTAAAAATTTTAGTAATGATTTTTTTCTCTTCTAATGAGAATTGTGGAACATTAATTAATTTTTTTAATACATTATGAACATAAATTATATTTTTAAGGCCCCCTGTGGTAAAAATCAAGTTTTTCATTTTATTTATGTCTTTGTGGTGTTTTTGATATGCTTTAAGACAAACCATGTGCAAATTCATAAGTCAACACCAAGTCCTCCTTGATCTCCTTAAAACTGCAGTGAATTAAAGACGTCTAAAAAACGCGCTTTGAAATCACTGGTGTTTCTGACGTCGCAAACTACTTTTTAACCCATCACGTCAATGAGTTGGTCTCTGAACTGGTGCGAGTGAGTGGAGGCGGGGCTAATTCGCATATTCATAGAACCGCGTATACTAAATGAGAGAAGGGTGTAGAGTTCCATTCAAGCTATTTTAAAGGGAAATAATAAAAAATCAAGAAATTTTTTTTAAATGTTATTTTTGTAATTTTTAAGTTTTAAGGGATATAATTATGAACTACTGGGGGACTTTAAATATATATATTTTTGAATATGAGGCGAAATGATACAATTGTTGTGAAAATTTGTTCTTTTGCTTTGACCTTTCAAAATGTTTTGCAGATTTTCTCACAAAAAGATTTTCTTGATGTTTCTTTCTTTTTCTTTTTTTTTAATCTGAGATGGTGATTCATGTATTAGTGATCAAAACCCCTCTCTCTATAATATGCATGAATCTTTAAATTTGAGGAAGGAGGTATTGCTCTTACATCCCACCTCATAGGGCCAATCACTGCCATTTGTCTTACTGTCAATCATCCATCATGTTCTAACTCATTCTGTGTCCTCTCGCAGTCTGCCTTTAGGCCTCACACGCACATCTCCATCGCCTTCAAGGTTAGGTGCACATCCCTCCATTTTATTCCTCCCTCTATCTACATTCATTCATCTCTCCATTTTTCTTCTTCTCCACTTAGAGAGATCACCTCTTTTGCTTCTTTGGGTTTCTCTCTACCTTAAAATCTTCTCAAAATTTGTACAAAAGCCATTTTCGATTTGATTGCACATATGAGGGGAAAGGGTTACTTCACCCAAAAATTTTAATTCTGTCATAATTTACTCATCCTTAAGTTGTTCCAAACCTGTATGAATTTTATTTCTTTTAAGAAAAAAAAAGAAGGGAAGTCAATGGGAGGTTGACTAGGGAAGTCAATGGGGTCCATCAACTGTTTGGTTACCCATGTTCTTGAAAATATCTTCTTTTGTGTTCAACAGAGGAAATAAATTCATACAGGTTTGGAATGACATGAGGGTGAGTAAATGATGACAGAATTATCATTTTTAGGTTAACTATCCATTTAACATGAAAATTAGACCAGACTAGAAAATTAGACTAACAGTTAACATCTGTAGAAGCTGTACAAAATGTTTCTATTATTATTTATTACTTGTATACAGGATCCAAAATGAACTTTTATGCACACTTGGTGAGTGGATTCAGAAAATGCCAAATGTATTTTTTTTCAAGCCACAAAACTAAAATAATCTTAAATGCAGTATATTTTTGTTTTGATGGCTCAGACGAGTAACTTTTATTTACTCTCCTAGACAGTTTTTTCTCACATTTGGAACTTATGGTGTGTTCATTTTGGACCCTGCTTGTACACTTGCGTTTAGTTAATTCCATAAATATTTTTAGAGCCATAGGTTGCGATAGTAAATCTAAATCAGTGATGGTACATTATACACTTTCACTGTCTTGGTGTCCTTCCGCTGCTCACTTTCAAAATGCAGCACACACCCTCACACGGGTTGCTCAGTTATTTTCAGACAACTCATTAACGCCTCTGACATCTTTTTCGCTTATCTGTTTTGTATGTACAGCGTCAGAACCTCGGGAAGTTGACAACAGTGCAGCTGGGTCATGATAACTCTGGCTTGCTTGCCAAGTGGCTGGTGGATTGTGTCATGGTCCGCAATGAGATCACTGGCCACACATACAAGTACGGCCTACCCTGTTCTATACACATTCCCTTTGTCTTGTTCCTTTTATGGCTTTCTTGTTATTCACTTGTTATCCTTTCCAGGTTCCCGTGCGGCAGGTGGCTGGGGAAAGGTGTGGATGATGGCAGTCTTGAGCGAGTTCTGATCGGTGAATTTGTAGTTCCGTGCAATGATGATGAAGGAGGCCGAGGGGCTAAGACGCCGCCCCTTCAGAGATCGCCTTCCCAGATCCGACGAATTAGCATCACATCACTTACAGGACGTGGAAACAGTAAGTTTAACTTGTATTTTAAAGGTGCTTTCAGTGATGTTTGATTTGTCGTGGTCTTGGACTGACACTGACACCTAGTGGTTTGAATGTAGCATCACAAAAAAAGAAATGCTTTCAGTGACAAATGACATTGTAGAAATGCTCTTTTAACTCTTTCCCCGCCAGCACTTTTTTTTTTTTTTTTTTTTCAGCCACTGCCATCATTTTCACACAACTTTTATTGCAGCCAGAATACTTTTATTGTATACATATCTGCAATATATCAAAAGAAAGAACACCTGCTTTAAAAAAATATATCTTATTCTAGATTCATGCATTCTTTTTTGTATCAACACTTGAATGTGGGTGAGTTTTTAATTTAAAAAAATGCAACGTTTTAAACAAAACAATTTTTGTTCCTTTTCTTGCCTGTGTTTTGTATCCCATTTATCCCATAAATGAATGTCAAATCATGGGGGTTAGGGAAGTTAAGTAATTAGTATTCGGCTGCTCTTGTGATCTCAAAATGGCCGCCTCCATGAAGCGACCCTCTCCTTGTAAAATAAAACATCTTTTATTAGTCTACTGATATGACTGTCTTTGTCTAATTTCAATGTAGGCCTACATTATTCTTAACTATTTTTAAATTGATAATTGTTACTATTAATGTATTTAGGAGTTCAACCTTTTTAACAACCCTTCTCTCTTTAGAACCAACAACCGTTCAGATACAGGAATCCATCGGTGAAGCAGTCAACAATATTATCAAGCATTTCCACAAACCAGAGAAAGAGGTATGATGTGTCCACTGTCCACTTAAGAATATCGTCACTTTATGTTTCCCTGTTTTTTTTTTTAACCTAAAACGGTGTCTTTCAGAGGGGCAGTCTTACGGTTCTGCTGTGTGGTGAGGGTGGTCTGGTGTGGGCACTGGAGCAGTTCTTCCAACATGGATTCCGCTCCGCTCGAATCTTTCAGAAAAATGTCTTTGTGTGGGATTTCTACGGTAAATCGTATTAAATGTTTTCCTGAGAGAGTATATGGCACTTACTGTTATTCTAAGATTTTTTTTTTTTTAGCTCTATACCAAAGATATTCACTCAAACAGAATTAATAAACTAGAAAAACAAATAATATTACTTCCTGGCTTTATTATTTCTCTTAATTTTAAGGCCTCATTATATAGAGCTTGATACTTTTTAAAGATATTAAGCATGGGTGCTGTTCTCAAAATTGAAATATTTAGTGAATTAGTGAAATATTTTACCTAAATTAAAACTTTGTAATAAACTGTTTACTTATTGTCCTCCAGAAGTACATTTAGGCTTTATATATATGTATGTTTGTGTGTGATAGCATATGTTTATGTTGCTTAAAATATATAATGTATATACTGTAAATATTTTATAATAATTTTCCTGCATAAAAGAACGAATGTGTTGCTTTGTGTGTGTTGTACAGAGAAAGTAGTAGCGTTTATGGAGAATGCAGATCAGATTGGAGACCTTCAAGAAATACCAGAGCCTCTTGGTCTGAATTGTGAATCTTTCTGTCGATACGTCAACGCCGTTAACAATATGCCACGCAACATTGGCAAGGATGGCAAGTTCCAGTTGCTAGTTTGCCTCGGGGCAAGGTAAGGACACACACACGCATGCTTTTTGATGCATTCGTTTTAAATAAAGCTTCTGAAAGTCAGAGCAAAATGTACTCAGAGTTGTCTGCATGTATATCCCACTCTCACAGAGACCGGTTATTGTCACAGTGGCTCCCTCTGCTGGCCGAATGCCCCGTCATCACGCGCATGTACGAGGAGAACGCCTTACTTCGAGACAAGCTCACCGCCAGCGCTCTCGTCGGTGTCCTGGAAACGCTCAATGACTTTCCCATCACGCTGGAGACATCCTTTACGAAAAGCGTTGAGCTGTAATTCCACATACTGAGCTCAGATTCAGACTGCTCCCCCTCTCTTGCCACCCTCAGGGCCAAAACGGCTCTACAAGTTACTCTGCCTTGTGCGTTTGCTGATCTGGGAAGAACTGAGGACTTATCAAAGCTTCTCTCAACCTGACTGTCTCCTGCACCCCCAAAGAAATGAACTCTGAACTTCAGAAGTGTGTTTTGTAGCAGTATTTGGAGTTGTGCTCTTTCTAACTGAAAGTGTTGATGACTTTTTTTTTTTTTTTGTGGATTTTGCTTCTAAACCTGTGGTCATTTCCACACACCTCTGTCTGCGAGCAACGGTCGTATCCACTAGCGTTTCTGCTTCAGATCATGTGCGTCTCTCTGGAAAGCACTGTAGGAAGCATGTTTTTTGTTTGCAGAGTATGTCAAGAACAGTTGAACTGCTGAGGAGCCTTAGTTCTGACATAATATATGTCCGACACACTCAATTACTACTATACTTGAGGAATTCAGACATCAAGTGTTCACAATGACTAATCAGTAAATCGATGTCTGTGTGTTTAAACTGATGCTCTCCATGTGCGGATTGGCTGTCAGTTTGAAAGAGATTCTTGACATTGGATAGCTTGAATCTGAGGGTGTCCGTTTGAAACATTCTCTTGGTTAAAAAAGCCTGTCAAATGAATTTTCAGAGAAAAAGGACATTCCAACATGATGTGAATCGCTGTATGTTACAAGATGTGTTTATAGTTTATGTGTGATAGAATTGTGTGTGTGCGAGTGTGTTGCTGGTTTATCAGATGAACACTTTGAGAAGATGTGTTTATTTTGCCAATGAGTATTAACTTCATAGATACTTCAGTATCATGTTTGAATTTTTTTTAAGTTTAAGAAAGAAACACTGGAAATCACCTGGAAAGCAATAACAAGCCTCTTTTTTTTTGCCATTAACCTTAGTGGTTTAAATCTCTCAAATCTTAAATATTACAGTTACTTGTAGGGTGCTTTAAATATAAAGTGTAAACCCTAGTATTTATCATTAATTGAAAGTCTAAATGCATTATTTTGTAAATCCATGTTTAATTACTGCATTACTTGCACGTTGCTTAGAAATTAAGAAGTATTGTCCTTAAATAACCAGTTATGTTTGTTCTTTTATGCCTCAGTTTTAATCCGGAATCCATGCTGAGAGAAGTAGTCGTAGAATAAACGCATTTGTTACAGGATGAGTTACAACTTTAAATCACTTAATGTTACCTTAAGTTTTGTTTTTTAAGACTCTCAGCATTTAATCGAAGACATCTGTAGTAGCCTACATCAACCTGTGTATTTTCTTTTTCTTTTTATGACTCTGATCATTTGTATGTATTTATTTTCAAACACCACTTTTGTGACACTTGTCTGATTTTAGATGAACTAAATCTTGGGGTGAATTATGCAGTAAGCTGACACTGTATCATTTATTTATTTTAGTAAATCAACTTTATTATTGTGTTCAGACTTTGTATAGAATGGAACGTCCATCTTGTGTAAAGGTCGACTTAGTTTTAGGCCCTGGAAGTTGCTGAAATCCCAGAATCCTCTGGCTGGATGGATGAGGAAACTACAGGAACTGTCCATGTTTGCGGTGCTGATGATGCATGCGGCGTTTTTAGATCTCGGAGAAGGACTGTTGCTGTAAATGAATTTGTTCCTCTAAATCCTTTCGGTCTCATTCCATACTGGTTAATAGTTTTTGTTTTGTTTTTTGTTTTCTCCCCTGTATGAAATGCTTCTAAACCTCAATCATTATGAAAAGTTCCCTGTGTAAAATGAGTGGGTTCCACTATCATGTTTATATTTGTGAAGCAACTCATTAAAATGCTCCTTATGTCCATATGTGTGTCCTCTCTGAACTTTGAACTGTGTGTGCACACAGGACATTTAAGGCATGCATGGTTGGTATTCCAGGACAACACTCAGGTCCCAGAGAACATTCCTCTATGAAGAGTCATTCTTCATGGAATGTTATTTTTAGTTTAGGGACATGCTGATGGCATCTGTGAAACAAATGTTCAGCACTTGGCTCATAGGAATCAAGTGTTTTTATAGTAGAAACCTGAGATGTTGCTGTTGGGGAGCGCAGGGAGTGATTGTGATAATATAATGACTCGAGAAAAAAACGTTTTGGTGAATGTGGGTCTAATGTCGTTTAGCTCCTTCAGTCTATTTAAATATCATGAAGCGGGCCCCCCCCAAAAAAACAGGCTACCTCGATCTACTTTCATGATGAATATATCGAAGACGAAGCTGCCGACATGTGCTCATGGCTGACGGACACAGTCACATAGCGAGAAGAAGGATGTGCTGCTGCGTTTGTTCCGACATCTGCTGTCCTCGTAGTAGTAGAGCGTAACTCCGCCCACCGGGATCTCAGCGCACTGGCTGCTGCCCTAGCAACCGGACCCGCCCACGTTTCCCGCGTAATTTTCTTTTCCTTATATGGGCAATAGAATGCAGACGCAGTCAAACGTCAGCAGCGTATGCAAATTAGGTTGATTGAAGAAATTCAGAAAATGGTGGATGGACATCCGCGCATGCGTAAACATTTTACTACACTCAGACAGAAAGTGAGACAGTAACGAGTGGCGCATTGTTAAATGTGTAACGCCTGTAACTCTTGGATTTCGCTGTGTGGTTTGACTTCAACTGATACAAGTCAAGGTAAGAATAAAGGTATTTTTCGTAAAGTTATTCAACAGTTTATATGTGTGCAGAAGATGTCATAATTCGCCTTTCGTAAGGCCCCCTTAAGAAGTTGTGTGACAGTGCGATGCCCGGGTGAAAGCTGTCGCGTTCATCAGAAATGTAACCGTAAGATCACTTTTGAAGCTGGCTGGAATTGTTTTACATTTTAGCTTTAGTATTAAAGCGTGCGGTAAGTTTAGTGTTTACACGCTGCCTATACAGCGCATCACATTTTAGGGCGCTCGCATCCTTTCCTGGTGATCGCTGTTAAGTGTTTGATAACATAATTGATTTATTTGAAGCCAGAGTTAAATTTTTTTATTTCACTAGTCAGAACAGACACAAACAAAAAATGCATCATAGATGAAACGGCTAATGTTGCATAAACAATTTGCATTTGTAGTCTGGTTGAAAGCCTATATAAAACTACAGAAGTGAATATGCACTCTCAAATGTGTGTATTTGGTGTTGCATGCATTCATTAAAACAAGTTTAGTTCTACTCGTTCTGAACTTGCGATGCTGAACTATCCGTCTGACTGCGTGTGGTCTCTTGCTCCGCTGTTGGTGGGTGTGCTTCAAAACAAACCCGCATTTTCACAAGCTCAACAACATTTCCAAACTTCTGCTTTACTAACCCAACGAGTTCAGCGTTAATGTAACGGTTCGAGCTCTGCTACTGTTAGAGATTCGTTTAATGTGAAATGGAGGCGGTGTCACTGACGCATTTAAACGTGGAGCTTATAAAATCGATATTTAATTTTAGCATTCTGAATTGCTAAAAGTGTATTGAGTTGTCATATTAAGGAAATACATATGCAAATGCGTGTTTTGTTGCGCTCAAAGCTCTTCAGCGAAGTTGTTGCACGGACCGCATGTGTTTACAGTCTCGAGCGCTAAGCATGGAGTCGCACGAGCCACTGTCTGACGCAGAGTCGCGCGGAAAACAAAGAGCAGCGGTCGAACAGTTCGACTAAATTCAACCGTGCTTCTTCTTTGAGCACAACTGGCATATAAGAAAGTGCGCGAATTAGTTGCTCGTACAGAGCAGGGTCGTTTATCAGTGAAACTGCGGTAAAAACATGCTGAATGTGTGTGTTTAAAGATGCCGTGTGGCATGCCATGCTTCCGCGCGAGCTGGTGGGCGGTGAATGAATACGGCGGGACACACGCACCATTTCACTGCAGTGCGCGCGCGTGTACATTTAAACACCGCGAAACATTGATAATGTTCGTTCGATGTTATTTGGATAACTTTAGATGACACACTTAGGTATGTTAATGGAACTTTTGATCGTGGTTTCCGCGACGGCATGGCATTACTTTCTTGCCCTCATTTTCTGCCCCTCCTCTCAAACGCGTTGCCATGTTGAATTGCGTCAGAGCAGAGGCAGATAGAAGCGCGGTTCAACTCTCACACTGTACAGAGCTCAGGCTAAATTTTAGAAATCTCTCTCTATTAAATAAAAATACAAAGGTTTGGACAGATGCTTCCTCTGTAATGACCCAGTTATGAATTTGATGCCTCGCGAAGCTGCTGTCACCGATCTGTCGATGCGCGAGGCCACTGCTGTCCGACTCCATCATCAGCTCGAGGTTATATAAGACGGAGCACTCGGTCCATTAAGCTCTTATCCCATTGACGCGATGATGACTGATGATAACCCATATTTCATCTCTCTCTCTCTCTCTCTCTCTCTCTCTCTCTCTCTCTCTCTCTCTCTCTCTCTCTCTGTCTCTCTCTCTGTGTAATAGAATATTCTATATGTATAGGCCTATGCACACCGAACATACAGTATACTATACAGCTGTAATAATAACTACATTTAATAACACATGATACATTTACTTTATATGTATTTTATTTGAACTATTAAATTTTATTCCAAATATTTTCATATTTAATATAAACTTACATCATAATATAAATAAAATTACATCGTATGTTTTATTATAATGATTAGTACATTTATTGTTATTATAGCAGCCTAATTGTCACATGAAATATGCTGATTTGGTGAAACATTTCTTATCAATGTTGAATATTAATATTTATTTTATACTTAATATTTTAATGGAAACCGTTATACACTACCATTCAAAAGTTTTGGATACGTGACATTTAAAAAAAGGTATCACGGTTCCCACAAAAATATTAAGCAGCAAAAACTGTTCTCAACATTGATAGTAATGAGGACCATAACAGTAACTTTGTTTGGAACTATGGGACTACTATGGTGCAGCCAATGTGTTTAAACGTGTGTGTGTGTGTGTTAAATCATTGTGAATCAGCAGAAGTACCAAAAAGAGAGTTGTTTTTCTTGTGTCACAGATGTTTGGCTTTCATAAGCCGAAGATGTACCGCAGCCTTGATGGATGCTGCATCTGCAGGGCAAAATCCTCCAGCTCTCGTTTCACTGACAGCAAACGCTATGAGAGAGACTTTCAGAGCTGCTTTGGGTGAGTATGTCTCTATTGTGTGTGCGTGGTTCATTTGTATTAACATGATTTTAACATCTGCTTGGTGAAATTACAGTAAGTACAGGATTTGTATATTGTGTTTCTAGTCAAGCGATCAGACCTCTTTTTTTGTAGAGGAAACAATGTTGTTTGTCCATAACACGAGAACTTTGTGAAGCTCAGGAGATTTCCATACGCATGCTGCCATTACAATAATATAACAATGGGATACTTTTACAGTTTAGGCGAGACTCGCTCTGGTGAAATCTGCAACGCTTGTGTCCTGCTGGTAAAACGCTGGAAGAAGCTTCCCGTCGGTTCCAAGAAGAACTGGAATCATGTAAGCGCCGCCGATTCAACCAGGCTGTGCACATGCACACTTACACAGCCTCTTGTTTATCACACTGAGTCTTTTCAAATCCATTTTCAAACCATATTGTTTCAAAGCAGCTTTTCACTAGAAGATGCTAAAGTAGATGAGGATGAAAAATAAGATAACGTAATCATGTTTGGTCCACTGATGAAACTGTTGTAGGTTATCTTAATGATGATAATAATAATAATAAATATAGATTTATGTTTTGTTTTTGTTAGAAATCTATATATTGTGTGTGTTATAATAATACCTAATAATAATAATAATAATACCTGTTTTTTATATTTATTTTAACCAGTATAACATAAATTATATGACAATTAAATAAATTAAACGATTATAAACCTGATCTATAAAAAAGGGAAAAAAAGGAAAATAAATAACATACAATCTAAAATAAAAAGCCTATAAAATAACAAAATGCCTAAAAAACGAATTATGTATTTATTGTACATTTATATATGATTAAATATATATTTATTGTTTTGCTTATAAGTAATATAATATAATTTACATGTAAATAAATGTATTAGATAACTATAAATATAATATAAAATGTGAAACACAATGCATTTGTTTTGTTTATAAATACTATAATATACATATTATGACAATAAAAGAATGAATTGATAAAATATGATAAAATAAATAATTATGAACCTGACATATAATATAAGGCCTAAAACACATTTATAATTATATGAAAATTAAATAAATAAATATTACATTTCAATCACTGTATGGAGAATGTTATTGTTATCAATTGTTATCAGGTGGTTGATGCACGAGGAGGACCCAGTCTGAAAACTACAGTGAAGTCAAAGAAAGTCAAATCCCTATCCAGACGGATCAGACCGAACCAGATCAGCAGAGTTCAGAAGGAGCTCAAGAGACACAGTGAGTACTGAATCACAAAACTAATCTAAACAAAACATGAAATCGCTCTTAGCATGTTCCTGATAAAAAAAGTTTTTGTTAACAGATTCAGACGCTCACAGCACCACCTCCAGCGCCAGCCCCGCCCAGTCGCCCAGCTACAGTAACCAATCAGACGAGGGTTCTGACTCTGAGTTGACTCCTGGCTCCGCCCGCTCTCCAGTCTTTTCCTTCCTGGACCTGACGTACTGGAAGAGGTATTCGCTCTGCCGAATCAGTCTGATTTACAAGTTTGACCTTTCAATGTTCATCAGAACCAATACTTTTAAATGACATGAGCTCGTTTTCAAATCTCTCTAGGCAGCGGGTATGTTGTGGCATCATCTATAAAGGTCGCTTCGGGGAGGTTCTGATTGACCCACATCTCTACAAGCCCTGCTGTCAGAAAAAACAGGAGCAAGAGCAGGAGGAAGAAGAAGAAGAAGAGGAGGAGGAGGAAGACGAGGACGGAGATCTTGAGAAAGAGGAGGTGCAGAGCAGTCAAGAAATTCTCTCGTCCATTCAACCGCACTCCTCTTCCCAAATAAAAATGGAACGGGAAGTGGATGAGGAGTGGTGATGCCACATTCCCAGGGTACTGAATTGGCATTCTTAAGAAGCCTTCGAGAGTCAGAGGCGTAGTGTTGCCCCTCAGACACTCTCAAAGACATTCTCTCGGATTGCCTTCGATTCATGAGCAGCTGGATTCTTGTTTGTCTTCCTGTTTTCTTCCTCCTTGTTGAGAATGTCTCTTTCATTTCCTTTTCAGTCAAATAACCTTTATTTATCAAACTGACTGAAAAGCTTCCTTGTTTTTCAGAGCCTGGTACCGCGCTATTCCAGTTCACCCCTTCTTTTTTTGTAGATCAGGGAAAATGAATTCGCTTTTTTTGCTATCTCACTCAAACACAGAATGCTGGATCTACATGTATCATGCATAGAAATGTAGAGAATAGACTTGGACAGTGACCGCAATCCTACGCTGTCACTTTTCTACCCTTGAGCACCATTGTGCCCTTCCTCTGGGGTGACTGTGTCTGCAGTTAGTGTACAGTAGGATATTCTACCATTCCAGCTGGGATATAGCCATTATTTAGGGAAGCTTCTGATCTTTGCCTTTAATATATTTATTTTGTTCTGTATTTGTCTTTATTTTTAAGGCCTGCTCTGTTTGTTCCCCCTCTTGGTTTGAAGTTAATGGGACAGGACACCTAAAAAAAAAAAAAAGAAATCTGTCATTCATGGTGTTTCATATGGAGCGCCTAAAGGGACATGGTGATGGAAAAACATGAGATGGGAGGAAAAATATATTTGAATGCTTTTGAATTCTCTTGCAAAAATGTTGCCTTCCTCCCCGTGAAACTTTGCTCACAAAACTTTTGCGTTCCCCTGAAAAATGTCGTGTGAAGGTGAAGGTGTATAGATGATGGCATTTTTTTTTTTTTTTTTTTGAGTGAATGGTCCCTTTTAACCCCTGATTTCAGTGCAGGTTTTCTGTATTCAGCCACTAATGGGCAACAAACGCAACGCCTAATGTTTTACTGCAAACATTTCCTCAGACTGGGCACGGCCAGCCAAAAATGATGCCTGGTTATCAACACTCTTGTATTCAGCGTACTAATGTAAATATCCAAAAGTGTAGATTTAAGGATTTTGGTAAAGATCAGTGTCGAGCATGAACGCTAAGGAAAATATTGTCTTGATTAAAAATCTGCATGAATTTTGCATGGCCTTCTAAGGAGATTTGTAATTTTGTTTTGCAATAAGTTGGGCAAATTTTGAGACCGTCCCAATATATATATTTTTGTAGATAAATGCAAGAAAAGAACAAAAATGAAATCAGAGTTTGACTACAACTTTGAGATGACAGTGACGTTTAATTATGACTGGGATTTAATTGTCTTTAAATATTTTTTAGAATTGGATATTTTCAATATTGTCTCACTCAAAGCCAAAAAGCCCAACATTTTGCTTTTTATACTGTTATCGTATATAGCCTACATGTGTTCATATCCCTTCCTCTCTGCCTTTTGTAAATAGTGTGTGTGTGTGTGTGTGTGTATTGAAAGATTTGAGCACATGATCTGATCGTTTTGTCCATTTTTGGTTTTATATGTTTTTGTTCTTATGCTCCAGGGAAAACTCTTTTCAAAATACTAAAAAGCTACATCAACGTCAGCTTGTAATTTTTTTTTTATAAATTACTAGTCTGTAATAAGATTTCATATAAGGAGTATTCATATTATATTTCATAGTTTTCCCCTATGGTCCAATATGCCTGTCCTGTCAGGTTTTCTTATTATTATTGTTATTATTGTTTTACGGTTTGTGATTTCTGTCTTGGATTGTACAAATTACGTTGACGCACACATACTTCTGTTGAATTCCAGGGGGTGGCGCTAGAGAGTTCATTTGTTTCACAAAACACTCAATTGCACATTAATTTTTATTCTCTCTCTGGGCAATCTATTTAATATCTGTTCGGTTTTGAAATGGGTATTTTGATGGTGGCAGCTTGTGGCTTTAGTGTGAATATGCCATATCATGGAATGACATATGACTGTATTTGTGGTAACATCCTTTCAGCTGAAGCTCCTATATGGGGTTTCTTTCGTGTCATCTCTATGACGGCATTATTTGTAAATATAAGATGTGTAAGACTGAACAATGGTTATGATGAATACACTTTTGTTTTATTTATTTCATATTTATTTGTTTTGTGGTCTTTTTCTTTTTAAGTCTCATCAGAATTTGTCGTAGGACTGACCTGTCTGTCCTAACAACACTGCAATATGGACTGAAAAAGCAACACGTCACAGATAGCAGGCTGAGATTCACTAAACGTTATGGAGAACTTCAGGACTGGATAGCTGTAAAAACAAATGTTTGTGTGTGTGTATGCGAAGTACAACGATTTTATTTGATTATTTTTATACTTTAGTTTGAGGGTGTCTAATGCCCACATACCTTTCCTTAGCCTAGTCCTTTAGTTGTAGTGCTACAGGCATGTATGGTAGCTATGCACTTTGTATTCACATTATTAGAGATATATGAAGCAGGTTTTGTATTTTTTTACATATTGTACTTTTTACTTGTTCCTCAATAAATGTAACTTGTGATGGTTAGACTTGTTGTGTGTATTGGTGTATGCATTTGGCAGATGCTTTAAAAGCAACTTTTACACTGCATTCAAAATGAACATTTTTACTAACTCATGCATTCCTTGGGAAGTGAACCCATGACCTTAGCATTGTTAGTGCCATGCTGTTTATACAAAAACTATAGTTAGATCATACCAATTAATAACATTAAATAAGCTAGATAGAGAATGGTGTTTGCAACACAAAGGTTGTGGGTTCAGTTCAGGTAATATGTGAACTGCATGATGAAATACACTACTGTTTTGGGTCAGTAAGAAGAAATTAATATTTTCATTTAGCATGGATGCATTGAATTAGCCTACTCAAAAGTGTAGAATAATAATAATAAATAAGACATGCATTAAACAGATAATAATAATAAATATTTCTTGAGCACTGCATCATCATATTATAATGATTCCAGAAGGATCATGTGACACTGAAGTAGCTAATGATGCTGAAAATTCAGCTTTGACATCACAGGAATAAAATACATTTTAAAATCCATTCAAATAGAAAACAAATGTCTGCCCCTTACATGATGATATTTGAAATGGTGACACTGACACACCATAAATATTATTATTTGAACCCATTCTAGAGCATGAAGGGAAGTCAAGTATACAATCTCAGATAGATAGATAGAAAGATAGATAGATAGATAGATAGAGGAGATGAGAGAGTGCTGAGGTTGCGCGAGCTAGGGGACTGTCTGTCTGTGTTTGGCTGTGTGACGTCATGATTGCTCCTCCAGCTGAGCTGATAAGGTTTTCCTCTTTTCTGAGGCAATAAAGGTGAGAGGCTGCTGCTGTCTGGTCTCTCTGTTTACCCATCGCTTTATTTCGTCTTTCCTCCAGCTCACCGAAAGGCTATCTCATTTGCTTTGACTCTAAATGATCAGCCTTCCCACCCAAGTCATCCTAAGTACGATCTGAATCGCAGCAAACAAACTCACACACCGGCAGAGACGCATGAGGTCGGTGAGATATCTGCGCGTTATGTTGTCACATCACGCGTCTGTGTTTTTATTCGTCCTCTAGAAACTTATTTGCGTTCTGCGCGTGCATTTTGGGTGGTGGCACCCTGCTGTTTGGGAAGGATTATTCTAAAAAGCATTAAACTCGTGTTGGATAAATGCTTTTAAAGTTGCGTTTTGCGATATTGCAGCTGCTCTTTTTGAAATGCAAGTTATTGTAGCTTGATTTGGTGGTATGCTGGATGCATAACCTATGCTTATGAAAGCCAGAATTGCATATGACGTTCTATAGATTTTTTTTATTTATTAATTTATTTTTTATTTATTTATGGCTTACAGCTAATGATTACGGTTTTACATAGTGATTTACGGGGGTGATTTCGCCTTTTGTGGTTGCATTTGTTAGTCTATAATGTAAATGCCATGTCATGGTTGGTGAGCACTGGCGAATGTCCAGACACATGGGCAGAGTTTAGCTTATGATGCAGTTATCATACAGTATGCTCAGCTCAGGCAATGCTTTTCGTGCCTAACTTCTCAATGTCTGCTGATATTTCCTTTTTCAGTGTTGTCATTGGGTTACTGAACTCCTTGCGTGATAAACAAGGATACATTACATGGCGCTATATATGCTTTTAAAGGCAAAACAAGTTTGTAGCACAGGCACGAAAGAGTGATTATGCATGAAGTTTCTTTACATATTTAATTAGGTTGTTCACTAAAAATGAAGTTTGTCTTTCTAATTTTCGTTAACTAAAACTATAGTAGGCTAGTATCTCAATGACACTCAAATAAGGAGGAATTTACACATAATCTCAATCTCAATTCAATTTGAAAGGTTATTCGTGGAACCAGATGCATGTTGAGATCACATGGCCCCATATTATCAAACTATTGGCTGCAAATAAACTGAGTTTGTGTGATGCTGCATTCACACCAATAGGTGTCACTATAAGTGGTGACATGGTGACATGTATTGCTAAGGCAATATAAAGGTGTATACTGCACATTATTCAGTAAGAAGTATCTACTATTCCATTCTGAACATGTAAGAGTTTCTTTAGTTTCTTATTTCCACAATAAATAGACCTTTCTATTCATTCCACTGTCTATCAGAGAGACTAAGATCATGGTTCAGCTGTCACCATCTCAGACTATTGAGACGTTGACTCCCTCAGAGTTGACCGTGGAGGAGGATGATGGCCAGGACAGCCCTAAATCCGGGTCCCCTCGAGTGCTCACCGCCCTCCAGCTCGCCCTTAACCCGGCCGCGGCCACCTACTACGGCTACGAGAAGTACATCGAGGACGGCCTCATCTGCCTCAAGCACAAGATCCGTAACATTGAGAAAAAGAAGGTGCCTTAATTGTTATTTGGGCAGAAATGGCATGAAAGAATGAGTTGTATTGTAGTCAAATGGAATTGGTTGGTTTACTCCTAGAGCATCAAATGACCTTCTGACTTGTCAAAACAAAGGTGGTGGTTTTTATTTTTTTTTACAGCTGAAACTGGAAAGCTACAATGAGAGGCTGGAAAAGGGGGAAAAACTAAATCAAGACCAACTGGTAATCGTTCGGCTTTTTCTAATTTGCGGAATTTTGGGAAATGGGGCTTGTTTCAAGATCCCTGATGTGTGGTAATGTTTTAGGATGCTGTTGGGAAGTACGAGGAGGTTGTCCACAATCTTACATTTGCCAAAGAGCTCCAGAAGACCATTAGTGCCCTCACACAAGATGTAAGGCTTAAGCATTTGTAAAGTACTGCGCAGAATGGAATTGTGCTGAATGGTTCATTGGATCTTCTGCTGCTCTCCACCGTAGTTGTTGAAGGCTCAGCGGAAGGTTGTTCGCCAAGAGAAGATCATGAGGATCGAACAAGAGAGGAAGCGTCTGAGCTTGATTCTCCAGGTGCAATACGTCCTCCACAGTCTGCAGAGAGAGGACGTCCGGAGGAACTTCTGCAACGCCAGACAACATTCCCGTCACCTGACCACACGGGACACGGAGAGTTTGCTGGATCTGGCATCATTATTGGGATGCAAACGAGACCATAAGATGAGGTTTGTGCCACACCTGATAATGCCTTCAGCTCTATAGTCAACGTTTTTGTGTTTGGTTTTATTACAAAGTACTAAACTTTATTTCCCATATTTCTGTTATTTAAAAAAAAGTTTAATGGAAAAAAAAGATTGATTTTTATGTGCTAGGTGTGTAATAGTGGGATAATTTATGAAAGCCCTCGTTTATTGTGCAATGACTGGCTTGACTGTTGTCCTCAACATGTCTATCTGTGGGTGCTGGTTATTTTTAATGTTATCACTGTACTGTTTGGTGTATTCAGCCTGTTGATGTGGCATGGTCTTCTGTTTCCTGCTCTAGTTTAGAGGATCAGATGGAACAGGCTGCTATTGTTTACTGTGAGCTGCTGGAAGGGAAAGAAAGACCAGTTGCTGGCTCGACATGTGAGTTTCTAGCTCATTCTCTGATTTTCTAGCTCATTCTCTGATTTTTGATGGCTTTCCATGCTTATCTAATAAGCCAGGATGTTTTTTTTTTCTATAATTATATAGGGTAACATTATTGCAGGTTAAGTGTTTGTTACCAATTGTTTATACTAGTGATTTATTTTTGTAAAGTCACTGGTGTAAAGTATTTAAAAAAAATTAAATGGCATTCATTGCACAAAATATTATTACCATTAATAATGGTTAACATAGTATTTATTTCAAGGCATGTTTTGTTATGTATGTGTAATTAAGCAAAAATAACCTTTTTTTTTAATTTTGTTGAAGTTGGGTTTGAGCCTTACTAATAGGGCTGTGAAGGCTCAAAGTAAAATGTTTTGAATGTTTCCACAGATAAGCGCATGAAGGAGAAGCTACTTCAGCTAGTGGACTGTGGCTTTTTTGACCACCTACCACTACCTAAAGTTGACAGTCAAGAGAAGACTGAGGCCGTAAAGGCTGACCCTCCATCTAGGCCTTGTAACCTCTCCAGTGAGATTTATTAAAATTTAACATCCAGTTTTTCATAATTTCAGCAGCCATTATTTTGCTCTAATACATGCCATTTATATTTTTTGTGTTTTAGCACTGGTCAAGCTGAACTCAAAAGAAGTGCCTCCCAAAGAGGTAAAAACAAGTGACCCTGATCCTTAAAGGAGAACTCCGGTCAATTTTAACATTGAGCTCACTTTTTTTTTTACATTTGGAGTGATGTCAATACAGAGAACAACGACAAAAATCGGTGTTGCCTACACCGTGTTATCATCTTTTTAAAATTTGCTCCCTGTTGACTTCAATGGGGCAAGTTTTAAAACTGCTTTTAGCCTCTTAACATCCTTGATTTGTCATTACAAGTGCACAGCCATGTGAATGATGTTATTAAGAGTGAACACGGTCAATCTGACTGCAGTAGATGTGAAAGATATGAATAAAAATAGTTAATTCAGCCAGCTCACATACCTGTATTTTCTTCCTGTTTTCGGTCGAAGTCCACAGTAGTCGATTGTCGAGTTCGCGCACGATCATCAAACTCAAAAACCTCCTCCATGTGTTCAACATCTGATTCGGATGAACTATCCATTTGAGCTGATCGATTCTCAGAACACACACAGCACCGTCATCGGCTGACAGTCAGAGTCTGTTGCTTAGTTACCAATGATCGCGCACGCGAACTCCACAATCGACCACTGTGGACTTCGACCGAAAACAGGAAATAAATACAGGTATGTGAGCTGGCTGAATTAACGTCATTTTTATTAATATCTTTCACATCTACTGCAGTCAGATTGACCGTGTTCACTCTTAATAACACCACTCACATGGCTGTGCACTTGTAATGACATATCAAGGATGTTAAGAGGCTAAAAGCAGGTTTAAAACTTGCCCCATTGAAGACAACAGGGTGCACATTTTAAAAAGACGATAACCCGGTGTAGGCAATGCCGATTTTTGTTGTTGTTCTCTGTACTGACAGCACTCCAAATGTACAAAAAAATAAGCTCAATGTTACAATTGACCGGAGTTCTCCTTTAAGTCTTCAACGCTATAAACTGTTTTGGAGAAACACAAGCAGGTCAGTAACTTCTGAATGATGCCAGTTTCTTAACAGACGATACCTACCTGAAACGAACGTCGCTGAGCGTCGACCGGATGAGAAGGCTTCACCCCGTAGCTGGAAGGATGAGTTTTTGGCTATGAAGGAAAGGGAGCCACCGGACTCATGGGAAATGGAGCTTTCTGATCCTCCTGTATCCTCTCAGTCTCCCATACAGAAGCCATGGAAAGGGGCAGCTGGATTGATTCCTAAGACTACAGACATCCTGAAGAGACCCACAGTTGACCCCAAGGAGGTGAAAAACGCTTTATTTTATTTACTTTTCATTTTTATATATATATGTGGGACACCCTAGTATGATCCTCCTTGCATAAATGCAAAGGCAGCTATATATTTTCACGAATGCAGACCAATTTATACTGAATAAAGACAAATGGAAATACAGCCAGACCAAATTATTAAAATATCTGGAAAATAACAGCGTTTACCTAACCATATCCCAATATTATTTTTTTTAATACAAAATGTCATTTAAAGTGTGTTTTTTTTTTTTTTTTTTTTTTTTTTTTTTTTTTTTTAATTGTGAGGAATATTTTCTTACCGTTATTGTATGGACCCCTAAGGTCTCCTAGGGCTCTGCGAACTGTAGTTTTAAAAGCCATTAAAAATGTTGCTGCTTATACGACTGCTCTTGCATGTTGGCAATTAGCTCGGTTGGGCAACCGTTTAATATGTAACCAGGTCATTTTATATCTCTTCACATGTGTTGTCTTCTAGAAACGTCAAAAGAAGACCAAGGTGGAGCAGGACTCCAAATCGGTGCGTTATTTAGATCCATCATAAACTCATTTGTTTCAAAGCAATTGAATTATTATTTTTATGCTTTATACACTCAGACTCCTGTTGCAGTGGAAGTCTTTAGCTCTCCATCTCCGTTACCACAAGACCCTGTTCAGCGTAAACAGCAGCTGGAGACTCTGATGGACCAGATCTCTGGCTCATTCAGCTTCATGCAGGCATGCATTAAAGGGGATTTTTAAGTTAAAACGCAACGATACTTAAATTTTCCCATTTTTGTTGAAACCAAGATCTTTTAGAAAGTGTTCAGAGACTTTTCCTCTTCTGTTTGCAGGAGTCTCATCTGGATGGAGAAACTTCACCTGTAAACGGTCGTGCAAAGAGATGCCGTCCATCTCCAGGCTGCTCTACTCCTCTTGGTACATGAGCGCTCCATATTGAAGAGATAGTTCTCCCAAAAATGTAAATTCTGTCGTTCCAAACCCACATGACTTTTGCTCATTTTAGGAACACAAATGAAGATCTTTTGATGAAATCTGACAGCTTTCTGTTCCTCCATTGACACGCAATTGACATTTTGACACTTCAAAATGTTCATAAAGAGATTTTAAAAATGATCCATATGAATAGTGGCTTCGTCCAAATTTTCTGAAGAGATTTGGTCGCTTTACATGATGAACGGAATTCATTTAGTTATGAGAATTTTTGGGTGAACTATCCCTTTTAAGTTGCACATTAAGATTAGGATGGTGTTAAACTGATATTGATAGTCTGCTTTTAACATGCAGCACAAAGGGAACTGACAAAAAGCCCATCAGATAGTCTGCCTCCGTCCCAGCTGGTGAGCATGTTTGACTAGATATGAGAGCTTATTTTGTGTATAACAATAAAAACACGAGGTCAGCGTTCTCTGTGACGACTGCCTAATATGACATGTTGTCTTAGAGCAATCCTTTACGGATCCTGCTGTCTGGAGAGGGTAAAGGCTGTCTGTCAAATGGAGACCGTTCTATAACCAGCTCTGACCTGGATCTACACCATGAAGATAAGTCACATGTAAAGATTTTTTTTTTTGTGTGTGTGTGATTGTACAGTTATTAAATGTAAGATACCAAAAAGTAGGCTTGTGATCTTAAATATGCTGTAATTGTATCTGTTGTGTTTGTTAGAAGCCAAGTGAGGGCTTCACCTCTCCTCCACTGTACCGCAGGGAATCCTCCATCTCAGTCCCTTTAGAAAATCAAAGCACTGTACAGGTAAGACCTTCACAAAGAACTTCAAATAATTGTCTCATTCATGCTAAACAGAGCGCTGGAGATTTATTTTTTTGATTGAGATTTGAAGGTTAAAATTTCTAGAGGTTTTAGTTGCGTACATTCGATTTGGATATTTAATATTCTCATTTCCACTTTACGTTTAGATTACTTTTATTTATATAATTTTACTTAAGTTAATCTTTAAAATACCAAGAGTCTAATCTTTACCAAATCTCAAAATGAATGGCAGTTTTTATACTGTACACTATAATGTTGTGGTGCCTAAATTCCTTATTTAGCCAAATAAATGTTTTTAAAATTCTAAGGTAATTATCGGTTTCAGACAGTTTTAAGTTTAAATTCGCAGCCTTGCAAAAGTTTTTATTTTTAAGTTTCTAACCTAGATCTCTGTAGATTTAGAGGACTTTGTGGCTATGAGCGTTTACAAGTGACGAGATGTCATGTGGTGCCATGGAAATGACTATCCAGTTTATTTATTTTTTTGTATGTGCCAGGCAGGAAAGCAGATGTTGTGCAATGGAGTATCAACCTCTGTGGTTGCGCAGACATTTACAACCCCACCTAGTCACCGATCCATCAGTGCGGAAAACAACTTCCACAACATCCACTCTGTGAGCAGAATGTTTGTCTCCATATGCTTCAGATGTCCCTAACATCAATTCCATCCTATCTAAAGCCTCTCCTCTCCTCAGGTGTTTAATGTGGCATCTTTGCCCATCAGTGAGAGCTCGGGGAAGAAGTCAGATGAGAGCGGATTCTCTGAGTCTATGCATCGGAGTTACACGTCAGCCAAAACCCAGAGTTATTCCACCGCAAGCACCCAGACGCCACCTGAACTCAACCTACCTGAAGATGACCTACAGATTGGTAAAACATGACCTACAGATTAGTGACACTCACGCTATCTCAGACTGTTAGATTTTGCCTCTAATCATGCGTGTTGCAGAAGGCCAGTACCAGCTGGAGTGTCCGGTCAGTACAGGTGGTCCCGTGTTCTCTACCCCTCAGCCACAGTCTCGTCTGAGTCAGTCCTGCTACACCCGTGGTACAGCGAGAGGTATGACGCGTGCAGGCAGGGGTTTGGGTCACTCATACAGATCACCTGGTGGCTACAGAGGTACCTTCCTCTTCCTCGGTCTCCTTCACTCTCTGTTAGGCTTTCTTTTTCTTTATTCGTATTGTGTGCTGATCACGTAATGGTGTATTTTCTGTTCTAAACTTTAACATGAGTTCTCGTTCTTGCATAAACTTTATATACTATTTACTATACTATTTGTAGTCTTTGCAATTTGGGGCAGACCTGGATTAATAGTATAACACTTGCATTTTTCTTTCCTTCTGACTGATTTCCAGGTGGTTATGAGGCCTACAGAGTGAATATGCGTTCTCCAGGAGGGGGCTTCATATCCCAGACACACAGAGACCCTGGATCTGCATTTTATGTGACTAGAGTACGTTTGTTTTTACTGATTTACTTTGTTTTGGTGTTGACACTAAACAATGTACATTCACTTTGTTGGCAATATTTTATATTATATTGGGTCAGTTGTGATTTTTGTTTTTTGTTTTACCAATAGGAAAACGGGTATCAGCACAGCTTCAAACGAGGTGGAGGCACAGCAACTCAAAGGTGCAATGGTATGAGCAATCTCAAATGCTCGTATTTTGTGTAAAATTTATTTAAAACTGATACTTTAATTTTGAAATGGTCCCTGTTTCAAAGTTAAGATGTGAGGAACATTGTTGGGGGTAATGCTTTACAAGTAATGCGAGTTATGTTATCAAATTACTTTCAAGTAACTAGTGTATATATATATATATATATATATATATATATATATATATATCGTGTAAAGCAATATTTTAATGCATTACTTTAAAAAAGTAACTTTCCCCAACACTGGGATCAAAGTGATGGTCTGTCTTTGTCTCTTCCCCTCTTTAAGCTGGTTGGAGTGACTCTTCTCAGGTGAGCAGCCCAGACCGGGAGGGTGCGTATCCGCTCGACTCAGGAATCAGTGACACTCTCTCCATCCCGCCAATGGAAGTGCCCATAACACCCCAGGGCCCGCACACTATGATGCCCGTACACGTGTACCCGCTCAACCAACTCCGCGTTGCTTTCTCCGCTGCCCGCGCGGCCAACTTCGCTCCTGGCACTCTGGATCAGCCCATCGCCTTCGAACTCTTGCACACCAACCTCGGTGAAATGTTCGACACGACCAGCGGCCGTTTCACCTGTCCCGCTGCCGGCACTTACGTCTTCATCTTCCACATCCTGAAGCTTGCCATCAGCGTGCCCCTGTACATCAACCTCATGCGCAACGAAGAGGTGATGGTGTCCGCGTATGCCAATGACGGCGCTCCCGACCACGAGACCGCCAGTAATCACGCTGTCCTCCAGCTGTTCCAGGGTGACCAGGTGTGGCTGCGGCTCCACCGCGGCGCCATCTACGGCAGCAGCTGGAAGTACAGCACTTTCTCTGGTTTCTTGCTGTACCAGGACTGAACCACTCTAAATGGGCATGAAGAGGAGGATGGGGCATTTTGGATGTTCTTTGAAAGCTACTCTGCACTTTATTGCGATTTTGGTTACGCATGGTGCAACTGCATGTTTGAAAGATGTTCAATAGTACACAAGTCAGTGTTAAAGCTAATGTAAGATGTTTTGCTGGTGAACGTTTACATGGGTTTACCTGGGTTGCTCTTTTTATTTGATTATCATTTAATATACTTTTTTTTTTTTTTTTCTTTCAGTGTTTTGAAAGTCTTTACTGTGTACTTGGGTGCACAAACCCGTAACCCAAAGTAGCTGCATTTAGTGTGCACTAAACTGAAATCCTAACATTCAGAAACGTCTTCTGGTGTTTGTTAGATGGCCCTGTATTCTCGCCTGTTCATTTTAGATGAGAGGTTTCCCAGCCATACAAAAGTCTGCAACATGGTGCCTTTCTGTTTTTTGGGTTGTTGAACAAACTCATTGCTTTGCAAGAATGGAGGATTTTTTTCTTTTTTTTTCTTCTGGTAATACTTGACATGTTGAGCACTTTAAAATGACTTGGTGGCCTTGTTGGGGTTCTGGGTGTATGTGTGCTAATCTGCCTGTTTGTCTGTGGAATACTGTGAGTGAATCAGTTGAACACTGACTCCACCAAGAAGGCGTTTAGGCCAAAATTGCTCCCTCTTGTGCCTGAAATAAAAATGTGCAGTTCACTTATGTGATGGCTTCATTTGTGCATCAAGTAAAGTTGTGAATGTGGTTTAAGTTAGCTGTTCTAGCTGTTTAGGTTAGTATCAATGCAGATGGTGTGGGATGTTTACCTCTTAAAACTAGCTTCTCAGAAATTAGGCTTCTGCTAATTTTCATCTTCTAAAGTTGCTTATTGCACTCAGTTTGCCATAAGTCACAAGTTGAAGGTTGTCAAAAGCAGTCTTTATGAGGGGGGGGGAAACCCCTGGTTAAACAGGGTTTCTGTTAAAATGTGAGTATTGGAGGAAAGTAAGCTTACAACATGCATCAGATGATGTCAGAATGCTGACAGGTTTTTTTTTTGTGTTTTTTTTTTTGTTTGTAATGTGGCTTTCATTATTATAATAATGAATAATATCAATAATGAATATCAATTATGAATAATCATTATTCATAATTGATCTTTACATGGGTTTATGTTGCCTTTTATAGTTGTTTTATTCAACTAGAAGTCCCTTAAAACGTTTACATTAGCTCCAGGTCAGGTTCATAGAATTTATTTTTTTGGTGACACTTTACTATAAGGTTTCATTATTAGTAAGTGCTTTAGTTAACATGAACTACCAATGAACAATATTCATTAATCTTAATTTCAACATTATTTATTAAAATCAAATGTTGTATATGTTAACATTTAATGCAATGACCTAGCATGGACTAACAATGAACAACTGTTTTTAACAACCATTAACAAAGATTAATAAATGCTGTAACAAATGTATTGCTCAATGTTAGCTAATACATTACAATCAGGTCTCATTTGTTAACATTTAAAGTGTTACCATTTATTTAATGAAATGTGTATATATTAGTTTTAAAATATAATTTATTAAATGATGTAGCCTAGTTTAATTGCAGTCTGTATGACATTTTAAGATAATTTGTTCAAAACCAAAGTTTGTGTATCTTGTAAAAAAAAAAACAAGTCACGTTCTGCATATAATTCAACACAATTACTATAAAAAGTAGGTTTGTTTCTTACACATGTTTTTATGCTAGATGTAATGTCTGCGACCTTGCGATAAAAGTCCATAAACACCCTTATATTAGAAGGTCCCTTGGCAGTGCCGCCGCTCCCACCACGCGCATCACGCGCTGTGCGTAGGGCACCAAGTGCTGAGGGGGCACCAAAAATAGCCTAATGAAAAATCAATCATCAAACTTCTTGTTATAATCAGATTCAGCGCGTTTTTCATCTTCAATCCGCAGCACCGAGCAGAGCTAGAGCACGTCAGAAACAGAGAGGACAGTGTGTGTGTTCATCTGAGCCTCATTGGTCCGTCACTGCTCGTCAATGTCAGAATATTTGAGATGACCAATCAAATCAAAGTAGGCGGGCTTTATGTTCACAGACGCTGAGCGCGAATTTTAACAGTGCAACTCGACGCTTCAGTGCGAGATAAGATGTAAGTAGCTAAACTTAACGTTTCATATTTGACAGTTTTTTTTAGGTCATAAATGTTAAACGAATGACAAAAAATAATTAGGCAAACTAATATAGTTTTGTCTAATTTTGCCATTTTGAACTGAAAATAGGCCTATGTAACATGTAGCCTAGTGTAATAGTTTAGGCTACTGTCATTTTGAGGGGACAAGAAACATGAACAAAGCCGTTTTCATCATGTTAGGCACAGGATTAATAATGAATGTGTACATATTGAGAATAAAATACAAATTGTAGCCTTTAGTAAATTAAAAAAGCCAACTTTAGGAGGGGAAGAGACAGGGCAAGATAAAAACAAAGAGAAAAAGAGTGTGATGCTGATGAGGAGAGAAAAATAATCAGCTGCCCACTGACATGGTTTTAAAGCTGTTGTTATCGAATTTTTTTTTTGCCTTCACAACATCTTAAAATGCACATCTGTAGTTCAGAGAAATCCAAAATTTTCTCGGGGAAACCCCGAACCCCCCTAACTAACCTGCCTCAAATTCGGGACCACAGTGATGATAAAACCATGCCATTGCATGGTAATGAAACTAGTTAGTGAGCATTAGACCCTAAACTAAAGTGTTACTTTTAATTTTTTTTTATTTTTATAAATCATACCCTCATTGGGGTATTAAACATAAATGAAAATCCTAAATGAATTATTTTTTTGGGGGGGGGGGGGGGGGGGGGGGCATCATAAAGGAATTATGCTTAGGGCACCAAAATGGCTAGCAGCGGCACTGTCCCTTGGAAAGGGTTAATGAAACCCGTGATACATATCACGTAATCGCGAGGATAGTGCATTGTCTCATTGTGCATGTTTAAAAATATTTAAGCTGAACACAAGAGGCCGCTGTTGCCCAACTCATTGATCGCATACTGTGCGGAATGGAAAAACGAAACGCATTCGTTCAGTAGGACTTAACGTGTCTCTCGCGAGAGCTTCTACTCGGGTCACTTGAGTCCTGCCATGGGCCTTAAATGTCACAAAGCACAAATGTTTACTTTCCATTTCTCAGTTTTAACAGCCGAGTGTGTCCCCGTGTATCCAAGTTATGTTCTAGGCTACTAGTAGGCTTTTAAGATTAGGCCTACGATTCATATTGATTTTGTCGTGAGATAATTTGTGCAATGCTGACTGACTTATTTACTATACTAATATATTTATATTTGTGATTATGACACGTTGTGGTCTGTAACCACATTATACATGTTATACATGTGTTTATCAGCAGAGATGTTATTTTTTTTTTAGTGCTATTTTTATTTTTTAGCTCAATTGAGTTGACTGACTAAATCTGTCTAGTCCATGTTAAGCAAATACAAATTCTGGTAGAGTGTCTGATATTATAATCCCTAAACTGAAATTGAACCTCCTGCTGGTCTATAGGGCAAGTCTGTCTGCAGTCGACCTGCTCAGACTTGTTCATATAATACCCTCCCCTTCTTAAACCTAGTTTTACCCCCCTGTATTAGGTCATGCCCCATGTGAACCCACTGCTCCTCCTCACCCATGTGTTCTGCGAGGTCCCGGGATGGCTGGGATGGTCAGCTGTCTTCTTGCATGCCGTGGTCTGGAAATCCTTTGCTGGACTTACGGTTCATTGTGTCCTTAAACAAACTGTTCTTTATAGGCAACTAGGGTTGTCTCTTTGCTTTTGGGATTTTTGGGGGGGATGGCATGAAGAGTATAAAATTCCCACTTCTCTAGGCTTTTCTGCCTTTCAGTACAAAACAATGTTGAGGTCATGAGGCATATTCTGAGAAAGTGTAAGTTTGGGAAGACACCATATTCTGTGGTTATATCCCTGAGATTATCGTCATAACCAAAAGTCAACAAACTAACAGCTGTAGCTATAGGCACAAAGAGAGGGTAAAGTTAACTGATCGAACATGACTATTTATTTAGATTTATTTTTGTTTTTTCAACAGTACCCAAATTAATACTTGGAATTCTGCCATTTATCAGTGGAAGACAGCAGCTAAATGGTGTTTTTACAAGCCACTAAACGTGTGAGACTAAACAGTCGTTCCTTCACGTTTCCTGCCTTTAAACTCAATGCTGGTAATTTGTCATCTGCCACAATGTCATTCTGAGAGAAACTAGGTGTACTTTGTGAACAAAAGGAAAGGTGACAGTGCCATTAGCAGAGATTTTATGAACAAACTTTATGAAAATGGATCATTGTTGTAATGATGTCTGTTCTAGCAAGTATAACATGTGACACTCCTGGCACTGTTCAGGCATTTATACAATCATATGTAATTTGATAGCCTTCTGTCACCTTGCCTTGCCTTGGCACTTTGTTTTTTTAAATCACACCTAGTACTTTTGCATAAAAATAAAAAAAAATCACATAGCCTATATTCAAGCAGTGTTGGGGGTTATGCATTTTCAAGTACGCAAGCTACGTCATCAGATTTCTTTTTCAAGTAGGCTAAAGAAACACATTACTAAATGGGATCATCTACTCATCTCACTTGCACAAAAACATGATTCAGTATTCCTCAAAATGAATAAAAACAGTGACCTGCATACTCAGAATATCATGCAAATCTGCAATGAAATGTTTCATTTGATTGGGCTGTGCCCTCCACTGTACAGATGTGAATTTGCATTTCCTTAATAAGCCTGAAGCCTATTGGCTGAATCCGAAAGCGCCCCCCTATACCCTCAAATACGGCATTATTTGAAGGGACAGCCATTTGTAGTGGTGTCTGAAACCATAGTGGAATGGACTCATTCAATCGCACATTGCACCGCAATAATAATTTTCAATGCTCACACTTTTTCATTCACTCCTTTAAGTGAACTATTAGTGGACTAACGTAGGGAATAGTGGTTGAGGGTTTAGGGGGCAATTTTGGATTCAGCCATTGATTCCATGTTTGACGTGAAAGGGCCTTTACATTTGCCAATATATATATATATATATATATATATATATATATATATATTTGTTATTAAAAAACAAACAAAAAAGGCCAGTCCAAGTGAGATTTTTGTTTTAAAGTAACGTAAAACATTACTTTTCAAGTAACGCAATTAGTTCCTTTTTAGGGAGTAACGCACTATATTGTAACACATTACTTTTAAAAGTAACTTTCTCCAATCGAGTCTTTCTAATCAGATCAGTAGCCTTCAAAAAAGCCGTTTTATTTTATATTCAGTGGGTCCCCTCATGGGGGCAGCCATTTTGAGATCACATGACCAGCCTACTGGAAATACTACCCATTTTGTCTTGTTAACCCTGTTATTGGACAGTTTCGTCCATAGAATAAATTATTCATGACTGAGAGCATTTCTTGGCAACTGAAAACTTTTGCATTTTCCATTGAACATAAATTACTCAGTGTACCTTTAAGGTGCAAATCAGTATAGTAATTGTATTTCTTGTTTTTGACTGAAAAATATATATTGTTAACATTAGTTTATGCTATTAGGCAAATACATGCACAGCATTTGAGTTGCAAAAAACTGACTGTCTGCAAAACAGGAAAATGAACATTTGCGTATTTACACCATGATCTAGCTTGGTGTCACATTTTTGCATGTTAGACATGCAAGTCTTGCCCAAGCTTTGGCAATGTTTATATGTTTCCAATGAAAAAGTATTTTTATGGCTTGCATCTGTGTAAGAAGCAAGTAAAAGGATTTTAGAATTACATTCCATGAGGCACTTACACCAATAAGTTTGTGCTGTGGGTTGGACTGGTGACAGACTAAACCGTTTTGTTCACAGAGCTATATTGAGAGATGTTAATACAGATCCATCCATTGCTGTATTGTGCTCATTGTGGATGATAAATTAACATTTCTTGGATCTCCTTTTGTCAGCATAAGACTTTGCTCATGTTGGCTTTTCTCATTGTGTCATTGTGTGTTTACTTCTCTTTTAAAAAAAAAAAAATCCCTTTTAGCACTGACATTCTCAAAAAAAAAAAAAAAAAAAATCCTTAGTGGGGAAAGGCTGTGTGCAAAATAGTTCAGCATAAATTCCCAGCATAACATAGCAGGAAATCCCCTTTCAGAGGTCCAATCCAACACATTTGCTGGGTGTCTTGAATTGTTGCAATCTGCAGTGCATGATGGGATGGGGTAAATATCCAATTTTCCACCCAGGAAATAAACTCTGTAAGCTGCGATGGGTTTGCGATAAGATTTGCGTCTGATTCTGCAAATCCTGCCCTGTTGTTTTAATCTCTCTGATGACCATCTTCTCATAACAAGTAGTAAATTGAAAACAACTGGATTGCTAGTTTACAGGGAACTGCAGAAATGTGTTGTAGAATGTAAGTGACCCAGACACCCAGCGGAGTGAATGTTTTCTCACGGCCGTGACAGAATTCAGACATTTCGCACAAAAGAACGGTTGTGCGCCTTGTGCTTACACCTCTGTGAGGAGGTCCAGGTGTGTGATTCTAACCTGAAGCTGCACCCCGTCGTTTCTTCTCATCCATGCGATTTCACTCCTTCATGTTGGACGTATATTTTTCCTAAACCTCCTCCCATCCTTTAACTCCTCCACTCAGTGTCAACATATAGCCCTGCAGTTAGCTCAGTGTCAAGCTATGTTTGGAATAGCATATTATTCCAGCAATAGCATTTATAATGTTAATGTTAAGCTTTCTGCATGCAGTATGGATGAGCTATATTTGCCAAAATATCCAGGACAGTATGTCGTGTTTACAATCAAATTGCACGTTTAATTTATGTGCAAAGTTATATTGCAAGAATAATTAGCAAAGAAAGCACCGTTTGCACCCTCTGTGTTCATGTGAACAAAATAGTCTTCCAGAGAAAATTGGTGCAAAATGGAAATGAAAGTTGATGTCATTGCACTCCTTTATAAAATAAATTACTTGCTATTTAGAGTGGACAAATAAATGCTCTGATGCACTTCATGTTTTCTGTAATTTTGGAAGTGATGAGGAAGTCGTTTTGGGAGATAAAAGTAGTCAATCATCTTGGTAAACTATTCAGTTTTTTTTTTTTTTTGTATATCTAGGAATTTATTTATTAAATGTGGCACATTTTGGAAATCTAATCCACATCCATCCCTCATTTTTATGCAATATCCCAATTTGCATAAATGTATGTGAATGGAAACCTGACTAATGCCATATTATTTGTCATGTTCAGAATAACATTCTATTCTTTACTCCTACACTACTATGTACTGTGTGCACTACATGGAAATTATATATACGTGGAATACCCAGATGACCACATTTGAATCTGATTCCATTGTAGAGTATTATTGCAGAATGTTTTTTAATGTACATATAGCAAATTGTATCCATATCCGTCCAGCATCATTATGCAATATCCCAATTTGCACAAACTGACTAATGCTATTCTAACCTGATTATTCTACTCCCTTACAGATTACCACATTTGTTCAAATATGTAGTATGCAGCAGATCACACATCCTGCTCAGGGACTACAGATGCAAATATCTAGCTAATTCTGGCACAACATTTGTGTTGTGCATGGTCCCTGTAGAATAAATGTAATAAACTAAATAGCTAAACTGTACTAAAAAGTAGAGAACTGAGCTTATGAGGTGACAACACTAAGGCAGTATCCAGTAAAAGAGTGGTAATTTCGAACATAACACTCTCTTTTACACATTTGTTTGCTTTATAGCACAGACTTCACAAATATCTGCCATTATGACATTTCTTAATATCTGCCATTCTGACATTCCAATTACAACTAGTGAGTTGTAATTGGGAAACACTGTGCTATGGTTTAAATCTGATTTATGTTTACATTAATGGCTGCCATCTTTCTAGTGTTTGTAGGCTGGAAGCAAATGAGTTTGATGCTTGGTATGGGGACAGGCTCCTGTTTGCAGACTCAGACTGAAGATAATATTGGGGCAGGTTGGAAAGTGCTGTGGTGTGGTTTGATTTGGTGGCTGGCGTGACCATTTAATCGTAAAGAGTTTTTATCAGAACATGAGTTCTGAAGTCTACTAAGACACTGTTAGCAATATTAGCAATGTTTCTCGTACTGTACTCTGAACCATGAAGCTATAACCAGTCCCATGATGTTTTCATATGCCAAAAAAGGAACTAATCATCTATGTGTTTACACAGAACCATACAAATAAAGATGAATCCCGGCTAACACACTAACACTGCGGTTCTTTTGCCCGTATACACACACGCTTTGTTTGTCATAGCAGGCCACTGTTTCTTATTCTTTTTTTTTAAAAGTATCGCTCTGTCTCCATCTCCTTCTTGTTTTCTTTCATCGTTATTTGCTGCAGTAGAAGGATAATTATAGCTTTCGGGAAATGAAGCCTCTGTAAAGGCTCCTTTGGGAAAGAATCAGGCTGTAAAATGATTCTTCGCCTGCTGTGTAGAACAGCATAGTGCTGTGTGCATGGAGAAAGTGTGAGGTAAACAAGTTCTTTCAGCTTTCTCTGCATATCACAGTCTAAATGGTGAGATGCTTCCATGTTCCCTATTCATCTCTCCAGGATGTTCAGTGTGGAATAGACTCCAAACTCACTGGCATGTAAACTTAAGGCTGTTTTACCTCAAATATTTCTAGTTTATCTTAGCTTCACAGTGTAATGCAGTGTGAAATGTCCTTTTTTTTGTTTCATCTTAGATCCAAGGGTTGAGGCATTGCCTGAGTCCTTTTGGGATTTATGTGGCCCTGCTGGTGTGTATGGAAAAGCATGCGTGAGAGCTTCAGAACCACAGCTCTGGGGCCGACTGGTTTACATTAGAGTTGTTTATCACATGTAAATTATCCAGAACTGATGTTCATCAACAAACGCACACGCACACAAAACCTCTGAGCTCATCTCTTACTCAGGGGTCTGGCACAAAACTCACCGCATCACGCAGATATTTACAGCAGTTTGACGCTGTCGAAACCACCTGGAAAACAAATGCACATTCCGCTTCATTCCGTTTGTGCTCATTTCATACCGACATGGCTGCTGTAGCTACTGCATGTTGTTTAACTGTTTTAGTCTCTCTTTTCACTTTTCACAATTAAAATCTGTAAATTTGATGTTTGAGTAATGGTACCACAGTGCTTCTGTAAATACTGTAGCCGCTCCCTAATGTAATGTAACACAAACCTTTGTTTTTAGTTTCAGCTCTAATGAGGTTGTTGACCTAAACACTTAACCTAAAATTCAGGAAAAAGAAACAGTAATCAGAATGTAAGGAATGTAGATAGGCTACACCCACTTTTAGCAGGCTTGCCTTTCTGTGTAATTAATTAACTAGGCTATGTGTAATGATAATGTCACGAAAGTTAATTTCATGGAAATTCATAAAGTCAGTTATGCTCAGCTCTAAAATACTGGCTAAAAATTGCTCTTTGTAAGTGCAATCTCAACTAAAGATTTCAGTAATTTCACAAGTATGACTACTGTTGTTCTAATTAACAGTGTGATATTGCTTAAATAAAATAGGCCAGTAAACAATAAATAATTTAGTAGACCTATTCATATCAAGTATGATTGCTTTTATACAACAGAGTTCAGTAAACAAGAAGTAGGCTAATTGTTTTGTAACTTTCACTTATTTTAGACACACTATTGATGTTGTAGTGCTGTTTTTCTAATGATTATCTGTTTTGCTGATTTCAAGTGCTAGCGGAATAATTCGTATTTAAAATTGGACATGAACGCCCTCAAGTCAAAACTTGAATGCAATGAGCTCGTAATCACAGCCTCAGAACTGGGAAGTAACGTAGGAGATTTCCGATAAGGCAGCGTAGGCTAATCTTTCTAATGAACAATTAACTTAACCGAATGATTCAGTAGTTTTAAACGAATCATTTTAAAAATGGCTCACATTAAAGATCATTTGTCGCCACCTACTGGCATCACCGATATATAAGCAGAAAAGTGTTAAATCACCGCCATAAATCGCCCTTTCGGGGACGTTGAAACACTGACAATCAAACGGCGAACAGACCCAGCCGTTCAGCCAATCAAATTCGAGGACCGGAACTGACTGTTGTTGTTTATGTGTTTTGTTTTCAAATTCTTATCCAGAAAACTCGACTGATGCAGATGTATGGCATTGGCAACCCTGTCCTTCCATGTCACGTTTCGAAGTGGTAATGCATACATCCTACATTTGTTATTTTTTTGTTTTGCAGGAGAGAAAGTTTTGTTTTGTAGCTTCTCCTGGTTGACATACGATATTTGTAATGCTACTAACGTCCCAGTCACCTTGTGTTTTCTTCTTTGTGGTCATTTGCAGGTGTTAATGGACTTCTTCACTCGTCAGTCTCAGAGCCCTTGTTTCACACGAATGCTCTGTGGAATTGCATCAAATGTATGAAGAGGTATTTCCAGTTTTGAGCCTAATACCTGAGAACACATTGAAATCTGAGAAAGGAGAAAAAGGTATGTACTGCAAACAATAGAATGGAAAAAGGTGTGAGTGTGTCTTCATGTGGCCCAGGACTGTATTGTCAGCTGATTCAGTGCTATCAGTCTAGGGCTAGGCTCTAAACTGGAGACAAACAATATAAGCGTGTGAGCAAGCTAGGATGTAACCCACATATTTAGCAAGGAATGATGGAAAAATCCTCATCCATATTAATGTTGATATTTGCTTGTAGTATGAGCAGGTTGACTCTCTTATGTGTTTAATTTTATGCAGATTCTGTTTATTAATTTCATAATTAATATGAAATTATAGTGAATAGTGGGGGAATTAGTGTAGACCTTCTTGATGATTTGATCATCATGACAAAATTCACTTTGTGACTTTGTTGCCATTTGACGGGCTGATATGAACCGTCACTCCATCCAGAGATTTTCTCTTTCCCTTTTCTCATTTTGGGCAGAGAGCTTGACCTGTTGGAAATGGCAGTGAATATTTCTGTTTCATCCAGTTGGCCGTGCAGAGAGAAATACGAGCTCCTGCTAAGAAGTCAAGCAACCTTGTATAATTTGTGTTGACCTGGAAAACAGAGAATGACTGTTTTTATTTGGATTTTATTATCCAATCAGCCATTGCTGGAGGCTTTTTATTTAGTGCCAGTAAACGATAAACAACATATGGGGATCTGATGACGATTGTGACTTTTGTGTCCCTTCTCACAGCAGCATTATATTAGGCACAACAGGTGCAGGAAGATAGACAAAGAAAGGAAGGATATAAAGGACATGTACATCAGTTTGAGATGTTTGTATCTGTAGGCTTTTGTGAGTGATGTAAACCATTTCCCGATTATTAACTGTACCACCCATCTCCACCCTTACAGCAGCCATTCATTTCTTCTGTGGTTCACACAATGATTGTACATCACTATGGTGACTGAAGCATTACATCTGTTGTGTAAGAGCTGATTACTTGACTGCAGTTTAATATACAAAGAGGTTTTGTTGTATGGTGCATGCAGCAGATAGGTGTGCCATCAAGCACAGATTTCTATATGTCATTTTTAAAATATGATTTAAAAATGAGGTAATTTCTATTTAGTTAATCTTTAAAATAAAAATATTTTTTAATTTTTTACTTAATATTAAGGATGTGTGTGTGTGTGTGTGTGTGTGTGTGTAAATTCAGCTTTGCCACCAAAGGAATAAATTACATTTTAAAATATATGAGAATAGAAATCTATCTATCTGCAAATAAACATGCAAAAAGTTATAAATAAAAAAATATATAACCTGTAGATAGAGCTGCAGGATTAATCGTTCAAATATCGCGATCCTGATTCAAACACACCTCACGATCTTATTCCTAATGACAACGATTCGCCTGTGTCTGATTGAAACAGCTTCACAAACCATACAATATCATTATTTCTGTGTTACAGTAATTATTATCACAGAGGTTTATATTTTGGATATAAACACTGATGTCTATGATAGTGATCAAAATAGAGTAAATTACCTTTTGAAAGCAACTTGATGCTTCCAATAAAGATGATATCAATTACATTGTTACACCAGTAGGTGACAACAAGTGACTGTTAAAAATGTATTTGTTATTGAATCATTCAAGAGATTTGTGAAAAAACACAGATTCACCCAGTAATGAAACAAATGAAGTCTTTGAGTGAGTCATTGAATCATTCATTTAAAATATTAATTCAAATTGCTGCAGCAATCAACATTTTGTCAGAACCAAGTAAATTACATGTTATTTTGTTAAGTTGTCTATTCAGAATTGTGGGTGAATCATGATCATCAATTAAAAAACAACAACGTGAATCTCAATTTATCCAGAATTGTGCAGCTCTACTTGTATGTGCGTGCATGTCTGTATTTATGGTAATTGTTTTGGGCCTGTTCAGGGAGAGGCTTTAGACCATCCAGTGTTGTAGCAACAAAGCCTGGAAGTGCTGTTTTCCTGGAAGTGTCTGGCTGTAAGTGGTCATGTTGATGTTCCAGCAGCTCTGCTTGCTTGCATGTAAGGATGTGTTTTATGCTTTTTCGCCTTAGTGCTGAATCACTTATATTCTTTTTCACTGTGTTTTGGAGCAATCATGACAGGTGTGTTCATGGCATGTATGAGTGCTGATACACAAGAAGGGTGTTGAGTTTGATTTGGATCCAGCAGTTTGGAAAAGCACGGCTGAGATGGAAAGCTGAAAGCTTGGGAGGCTTCTCTTGTTATTAATACTTATAACTGTCAAAAATAAGTTGTGTTTGTGTTTGTGTGTGTGTTTGTGTTTGTGTGTGTGTGTGTGTGTGTGTATGTGTGTGTGTGTATGTGGGTGTCTGTCTGTGTGTGGGAGTAAAAGTGCAATACTTAACCAGTCCTAACCATACTCTTACAAACTGCTTGTACTCACACTTTCTGAAACGCACATGAACAACTATAATTTATTAATAGTGTGCAGAGATGCTTGGTTGCCTTTTTGCATCTTCCTCTAAACCCGAATATATGTGCTGCCGAGTTGAACAATTACGAATGTGCCTGCATGCCAGAAGTATTTATAGATATTTTTACTGGTTTCTTGCTAAATGTCTTTTTCCACATAAATTACACTTTTGAATTGCTCTGCTTATACAAAGAATTTCTCTTAAGTTAAGTGAAATGGTAATAAACCAGATAGCCAATCTATTGCAGGATTGAGTCTCTGAATTATTAGCATTGCAGGTCAAATGTCATCTTACAGAGCGCTGTGAGCCTTACGGGCCTTAATGAGACCCTCTGTTCAGTTAAGCCACTGGCGGTCTTGGACCACTGACCTCAAGTCAGAGAGATGCATTCAAAAAACAGCTGTGGGACAAAAACCAAGAGAGGGCAGAAAGAAAGGAGAGAGCTTTGAATCCGTATGCATCTGTTTGCATATAGACAGTGTATGTGAGATACATACACAAACACAGAGTGCTGTGTTTGCCTCGAGTGGTAATGCAAAGCTTTCTGAGTTCATTTGGCCAAACGAAAGTGTCTTACAAAGAGCACGTTTTTGCTTTGAATAATGTTAGACACTGTCAGTGGAATATGGAATAAACACAAGGTCTTTAAACATCTTTTAAAAGTTGAAATACTTTTAACTTGAGGTTTCTTTTTAACGTTGTGCCATGTGCGAGACGCTGCATAAGATGCAAACGCAAAGGTCAAAGTGCAAAAGCAATGGAAATGCAGTGCAGTGGAATACAAAAGTGTGTTCTGTGTGAAAAGTCCCTTAGAAGTCTAAGGCAGCATCATATGTATCCTTTGCAGACAAACTATAATCCCAGAATACATTGCAACCAACAACATCCCCCCTAGTAGCTAGTGTCTCTCTAAAATATAAAATATTTTCCATCATTTTGAATTCGGATGTAGTTATGGGCTTATTGTCCACAATATTATTTTGTGTTAAAACTACTTCCATGTAATGTTTCTCAAGAGATTATGAGTTTCCCAGAGTGCATTAAGCAACAAAGCAAAACTGAAGCGGCCCAATGGAACGGAGCTATTGTGTGTGTGTGTGTGTGTGTGAGCAGCCACATGAGTGGGTTAGCATAGCTCTCGGAAGAACAGCTGCCTATTCCAGCTGTCTGTCACACATGTGCAATGACTCACACACTCATGGGTGGATGTTTTCATCTTCAAAATACCTTTACAGTCTTCCCACATACACATCACCACCACCACTTTAAACGACAACCAGCCCACAGTGGAGGAAAGCTGCATGGTGTGTTCAAAACTGTACATTTTCCACAGAAAGCGAAGAGCCGTCAGGGCTGTTATGGCAACAAATAAAAACTTCTGATTCAGCAGCTCTCACACCCTGAAAATACCCATACAGAAAAACACACATCTTCCTGTTTTTTCCCCCCTTCAGTATTTATATTATGCAGAACTCTGTTTGGGCTACGCAAACGCATTATCGCCCGTGTTCTTCCGCTCGGGGTGCGATATACAAGCACGGACAGGGCTGACGCACCCAGTGGTATTCAGATAGCACTGATATTGTCCTGATGGTGCTGCTGTAAAGCCAAAACAATCTCTGTTACTTTAATTTCCTATTATCACTGTAAAGCTGCTTCATATAAATGAAGGGGACTTGACTTGACGGTTTATTGTATGGGTATGCGTGTATGTGCCTGTGCCTAAGAAATAAACAAAAACTAGAACCCAGAAAAACAACTCGGCTGAAATAAATTAATCATAAACCAGCATAAACATGTTTTCTGGTCTTAGTTCTGGTTTGGTGGCTGGTTTTAGGGCATTTTTAAGACCAACTTGAACCAAACAAGACCAGCAAATGGTCCAGCATGGAAGAGCCTTTCCTCTATACTGGCCCATATGTGACTTAAAAGCATCAAACAAACTATCTTATCTGCCTGTTCTGCTTTATGATGAGGCTTGTGTGGGCTGGATAAAAGTTCTTTTTTTTTTTTTTTTTTTTTTTTTTTTTTACCACTTTCTTTTTCTAATAGAGATGTTTTTGGTATGCTTTTTGTTCTGCCTGTAGAGTCGTATGAAGCCGCACAAGTGGGTGTGTTTGGAACGGCATTGTGGTCGATGCCCTCAGGCTGTTTTTCATCTCTGTGTTGCAGGTCTTGGCCTGCAGTAAAAACAAACACAGATGATAACATCAGCCATAAAAAAAAACTAACTTTGCATTATCACTAATCAGCTAACAAGACGGGTTTGGGATGATGGGGAAATATAACAAATGTCACTTCATGCATCACTCCCCTAGATCTCAGGTTTCCAAGTTTGTTGTTATGCTATAGCTAAGGTTCGTGTTTCTACTCGTGCATGTGAGTAAAATAGACAAACAAGGAACTGAAAGTGTCTGCGCTACGTCTTAGTTCCTCTTACAATGTGCTCAAGATTTTCCATACGCTATGTATGTTTTTGTTGAAATCTTCCGAAATTCACTGTTTCTTCAAGTGAAAGAAGAACTAGCACGATTAGCTTTTAGCCATTAGCTTCAGTATCTCTAGCATGTTGAGAGTAGATTGCTTTGCTCTGTCTTGCTTTTAAGTCACAATTTTTGTCTCGTGCCCACATGTTTTTCATAGTGCCAGCTGTGCCTGGTTATCAGACTTCTGTTTGTGTGTGAACGTACTATCAGGAGGAGGGTATTTGGCTGGTGGTATAACCAGGCTATTGAGAGGCAGAAGGCCTGTGGGGGCCATGAGCAAAGAGGGCCATTGTTACTACAGATGTGTGTGTGCGCGAGTGTCTGTGTGTGTATGTGTGCTGGGGGCGGTGGACTACGTAAATGTGGTGGCCGTAAAGGAAAGGCGAGGGTGTTTTGGAGTCACAGACAGTCATTGTTGTTGTCTGCTGCGCCGGTCAATGAAGACCTCTGGAAGGTCCTGCTACTCTGAACTGTAACCCTGTTCTTTTTGAGAGGGTTTTTTCATGTCTCTCTTGGCTTGTGAGAGTTAAGAGCTGGCTTTTGGACTAGGAAGAATGACGTGACACAGCCATGGTTTCTCCTAGCCACTGGCTGAAGAAAGGGGGCTTTCAGATAGCAGGGCACGAGATCTCTTTCTAGGACGGTGACAAAGACCGTCAGCCACCCACCTTAAAAATTGTTTATAGCTCAGACAGAATCCACCCTGAAAAAACATCTCACTGTAAGCTGGTTAGTCTCAGTTGATGTGCCCTTTTAAATAACAAGCTTTATATTGGTGATATGCTTTTATATTGGTCATAATTAGCTTAGCAACATGCTAACATCAAACTATTTGCATCAATTCATTTTGAGTTTCATGCAATCCACTCTACTAAAACAACAACAACAACATTTAAACCGGTCTAAGCTGGTTTGGTTTGCTGTATTGGGTATTTGGGCACTTAAGCCTTACAAACTTAGGTTGGTGCATTCAAGTCATGTCATATTCATGAGTTTAATGCCACCATAAAATCATAATTACGAGTCGAAAACTTTCATTGAGAAAACATATACATTTTGTATAAGTAGCACTAAAGATAATCTTGCTGTATTTTTTTTACAACAGCATACTCTAACCAAAGTGAATTGAACACACCTTACATTGTAACTCATAAATACAAACTTCCTTGGAGGACTTGCACCATTTTTTTGTAACTAGTGCAGCTTGTGTGGAAAACAGCGGTTCTCTTATTGCCGCCTGACAGCGTGAAGGTCATTTCCAGTTATCCCCCACCTCTACACCTACGGTTTTCCTCTAATGTAAATGGCATGAGAAAGCGTATTATACGTTCCGTTCAGCTGGAACGGAACAGTCAGGAAAGCAGAGGCTGTGAAAGAGAAACAGCAATAATCTTTTAATACCTAAAGCAAGAATACATGCTGCACTTTGTATTCATTCAACGCCTACTCCATACATAAACAGTTGTTTTGTTTCAAAACCTTGAAAGCTACCTACCTAAACAGCATGTTGCGCATCAAAAACACACTCCTGAATTCATCAATTCTTCCAAACTTCCAGTTTGCACGGAAACATACAAATATGAATTAGCCACCAATTCGACAAAACGTAACAGTTACAAATTGCAGAGTGCATGCATGTGTGTTGACAGCATCACATACATCCTTCCTGGAAAAAAAGCAGTCTAGAATGCATTGCCAAGTAAACCAAATACTGTCATTAAATACTGAAAAATATTAATTCAAATAGTTTAAATGTAATTTTAAGTAGGACATTTGCCCAATATTTGATTGTGTGTGGTTATTTTGTATGCTTATTAGCCCATCTATTTGTTTGCATAAGTAAAACTCTATTGGAGTCATGTCTCACTTTAGCAGCACAATTTGAATGTAGTCAATGGCTATGGATGTTAGTTTCTTATGAGGTTTTATGAGTGGACACCTATAGGCAGTAGACACTGATAACTTATGTTTCAGAACAGAGCTAATATGACTTGTGTTTTTGCTTTGTGTTGAAACAAAGTCAAGCATGAAACTGACCGATCAGCAAACAGACCCTCCTTCAGAAATTTACCCTCATTTTGTTATTTGCGTTCTATCCTTTTTACCTAGATGCACTCTCTCATTCTCTCTTTCACAGATGTACACTGGTTGGCTAGCATGACAAACTTGTTAATAAATATTTAAATGGATGATGCAATGATGAGCAAGAGAGGGAGACGGATGACAGAAACCATTTGTCTTATGATGACGGTATAAAAAAGTGCTTTGGATCACATGAAATTTTTAATACACTGACGAATTAAAAAGCTAAACCCACATCATGCTAATACGCGCACACACACTTCTCTGTTCTATCTCATATTGAAGACCTTGGAGGTGAGATCATCGAACAATCAGGGCACTGCACTCAGACACATGACCCCGACCAGATCATTCGGACACATGAGCACATTTGGCTAATTGTGTGTGTACACGTGAGACAATCTGTAAGTGTGTGTGTGTTAAAGGGAAAGCTTCAGCTGCAGTCAAATACGCCCTTCAGGGCTGTGTGTACCATTCCAGCTGAATTACATTAAGACCTTCATCATATTGATCCACAGCATGACATCACTGTCTCCTCAATGCATTTCCCATTCAGGACGTTTGGGAAACGTGAGTGTGTGTGTGTGTGTGTTTAATGGGATGGCTGATTCATTTTCAGTATCTCTTTCATATTGACTGTTTAGTTTGTCCATAAATGAAAATGGTCATCATTCACTCATCCTTATGTTATTGTTGTTGTTCCAAACCTGTATGACTTTCTTCTGTGGAACACAAAAGAAGATACTTGAAGAAATTTTACATGGAGATTAAGTTCCAAATGCATTTTGAGGCAACATTTGGCTTGATTAGGTTTGTAATATGGTGCACATGCATTTTCAGGACATGATTTTAAACATGTCAATCACTGTGTTGTTTGCCTGTGTCAGTGGATGCATGTTCCAGAGGAATTTGTGTATCTTCATGATACACAATATAAGCGATAAATAGACAGTGTTATGGTTTATTCTAGTCATGCTTATGCATGTGTTTGGATCTGTATGCAAGTTGATCGAGAGACTCAATACTAATAACATATGCTTTTTGTTTCTGTTATATAACTCTAGAATAATGCAGAGTGGATCACAATTCCTCCATGAGATGCTTGTGTTTGAAACAAACAAAGATTAGCAATTCATTAGTTGATGACGTCTGGTAAATTGGCAACGTTCCTACAGAACAGAAAAAGAGCAATGGTCCAATATAAAGAGGCGAAAGGGAAAGAAAATGAGGGAAAATTTTATGTTGGAGCTATAGAGAACAGATGACAGATTTATTTTTTAATGTCTATCTGTCTTCATACTATGGCCATGGCTCATTCACTCACTGAATTAGACTTCACATTTGAAATAGGTCATGTAGTCTGTGTTCATAAAGCTGCAGTCCATAATCTATGCTTAAAAAGAGCAATGCTTTTATGACTGTTATCACTGAATGTGTGTTAATACCATACTGGTTCAAATCAGTTGGCCTCTGCACTGGTCTTTTTAGCACAGGATCTGGAGATTTGAGGAACCCAACAAGGCGTTATCACATGGTGCTGTGCTGGAATGTGTTGCATGGACATTGACATCACTGGCAACTTGTGTTAGTTATTCCCAAAGCGAGACAACAGAATCTGTTTCATAGGTTGCCAGTTTTTACTTTTGTTTAATTGTACATGTCCATTATCTAAAGTAACTTAAATTGCATTGGTAATGAATGTGTTAGCAAATGTGCTTGTGGCTGTTACCAATTAGATACTGTGAATTAACGTGTTAGCATAAATGCTAGTTCATGTTACCAGATTTAGTTAAAAATCACATTACTGTTAAAGGAATACTTCACCTCTGGAAAGATGAATGTGTATTTAAAATGGTTTATTTATGTAGAATTTGGAGCTTTCTAGACTGAGAAAAGCCAGAAAATTTATTTTTGGCTTATGTGGATGAAAGACAACAACTCCCAGAATGCACTTGCTTCACTGCCCTAGGAGGCCACGCATACCGGTAACAGAGCGCAGCTGTTAAACAACAAGTCTAGGCTACTAGTCTCCGTGGTGAGTCTGCCCGGGATTTCAAGATCTAGATTGTCCAGGATTCGGCTTTTGCGTTCTACAGTCATTACATCATGTTTACTGTGGCGAGCAGGACAAGACTGAGGCCGTGGGAGAACGGCGCGAGGCCGGTGGCGTGATTACTGATAAGCGACACCTGTGAGAGACGCACCGTTCTCGTATCTCTCATGGAGGAGCGGGAAATTTCTTAGGAATGTTAAAACGCACGTCCCGGACATGTCCAGGAAAAAGAGGATGGTAACCACTACTACTCAGCTTTCTCTACTCAGCTTTCAGCTTAGCTTCCAAAAAAAGATGGCTGACACTATGTGTATATTCTGTGAGTGAGATCCTACCCTCTATGGGCGGGTTGAGAAAATGCGCGACAGCTCCTACTACTGGCTGTAGTCTTTAGCCTCTGGCAAAAAAAATCCTCTGATGACGCAAAATGACGATTTTTGCGTCATCTGAGGATTTTTTCCAGACAAAAAATACATAAATCTCTCGTCTCAGGGGGATATGAGGGTGGAAAGCACTGTAATTTGAAAATACTACAGGTTTTCTACTAATGCAAAGCTTAATGCTAAATCCTGAAGTATCCCTTTAATTACTAGTCATATTTAGTAGCATAATGGTTTTTGACTCATTTAATATAAGATCAGGTTTAATAAACAAATGTACAAAAAAGGCTTCCAAATTATCACAAATATGCCCACAGCTGCTTATATTATTTTCGCACATTCATCTGCATGTAATATTTTTAAACAAATCACACAGGGGCTTGATTTTTCCTTTTATTGATTAAAAAAAAAAAAAAAAATGAAAATTACACTTTAGAGGGAAAGTGTACAATCCAACCTTACAATTAATGATTGTGAACAAAAGGAAACTCGTTCGAGCTGTTGCTATGGATATGCTGATGTCACAATGGCATATTTAGTGTTTGTGCCGTGCCTCTGGGTTGTATTGATAGGATTGTGAATCTGTGAGAGAAAATACAGATTTCCAATTTAATTATCACCCCTTATTATTTTGCGTGATATTGGATTAGATTACGGCTTTAGAGATTTCATTCATTCATTCATTCATTCATTCATTCATTCATTCAAAAGATAAAATTTAACACCTTTGCCTGAAAAAAAAAACGAAACAGATTTGATTCTGAAGGAAATCCTTTGGCATTTTAGAAACCGACAAAAGCCCTTTAGCTGACACAATCAATATCAGAGCTGAATACTGAATTTTAAAGAGTTATAATTATGACTGGTCTTGAATAGCTGAATGATTGAGTTATGATGCTCAGATTGGTGTCACCGAGAGACTCGAGGCATGTGGAAATCATGGCGTGGAGGCTTTCTTCCCCCACATAATCTCATCAAGTGCTGCTTTACATTTCGTCCTCCTACAAGAATCCCAAAGAATTTCATCCTTTTGAATCTTTCAGCAAAGACGATTTCACAGAATCGCTGTTTTTCCCACTTTCTCCACAATTTTACTAGGAATGCCAAAACTTGTTTAAATCTTATTTTGGAATTCTTGATAAGCCATATGCCCACATATCTTCAAAGGAGCCATGCTCCTCCTGTTTTAGCAGACCATGAGAGCTTTATCAAACCCAGAGCAAAACCAAAGTGCAATTTAACCGTAAACAGCTTTTAATCTTCAAAGCACTCTACAGTTAGCATGTTAAAAGAAGTTGTTTTCACAGACCATCTAGCATGGATCTTGTTTAGCCTACATTATTCACATGGGACTCTGAAGTGAAGCCATGAATTAAAGAACTGCAAACTGCTGGCATGAATAAGAAGCACGCTTTAAAATATATAACTGGGTGAATTACATTTAATGTCCTTGATAAAGAAAAGGGAAAAATGCCCTTTGTTGAAATCTTGGTTTTATTTGCCTTTGAAAAACTGTTATTCCATTTTTTAAGGTTTTAAACCTATATTTTCAAGGGTAAAAGTATTGTTTTAACAAATATAATGAATTAATAATTCATAAACATCAAGTTTATGTACAATGACAAATTTTGGGCAGTTTTATCACCCTGACATTTTTTTTATCCCTGGAAAATAAACAAATAAATAAATAATATTTTGTTATATATATATATATATATATATTATATATATATATATATATATATATATAATGAATTATTAGATCTAGACTAAAGATGAGCATCATTGTCAGTTGACAATGCTCTCTTAGTTTAAACCATACTTAAAGTGTTCCCAGAAGTAATTTAAATTTAATTAATGGACAATAAGGCTCTCTTTGATAGTTTGATACACTTTACATGGCAAAAAAACACATTTGACCTCCATTCTCTCCTCCCTTCTTTGTAAGGCTTCTCTACCAGGCTTGACCTCTCATTAACACTGACCTGAGGTCAGTGTAATGACATACACACTGATTTGACGTGTCCTTCCCAGTTTCCAGGACTCTTTTTCTCACGAACCACTTGAACAAGAGCACATATCACCAAAATGCATGACCTTTAACCTCTCTGGTGTTTTTAAGGTTTCAAGTGGGCACCTCTGGGTGGAGAGAAGGACATTGTGTGTGAGAGAGAATTAGAAGGAGAGTGAAAGAAAAAGAGAAGACGGCAGCAGTTACATTAAATAAAAGACTAAAAGTGCTGCGCAGTGGGGTTTTTTTTCTGCTAGGCCATCTGAATTGTTTTCTTGGTCTCAAATTCTTCAGTTAAATATGTTTTCGTTGACATGAGAGATCACCGTCTGAAGGGTGGATGCAAAAGTTTGGAAGTCTATTTCTAAGGCAATTGAGAGAGGTAGCTTAAAAAAAATCATGTTGTTAAGATACTTTTGTAATTGCGAGATATAAAGTCAGATTGTGAGATATAAACAATTATATAAATATAAACGAACAATTACAATTATTTTTATTTTGAATGAAATAGGCTTCCATACAGAATTCCTCTGCTAGAAAGAGAATATGGCCCTTCTCTATTTTAAAATATTATTATAAGAACTTAAGAAACCACCTGTCCAGTCCAGAAAGAGCAGAAAACCAAAACATTAACAAATGGTAATCACCATTTTTATGTCAAAGATGTCTGTTCAACAATGTGGTCCACGGTGAGAGAGGTTGGGTAAATACTATTATTCCTAGACAACAGAACAACTAAAACTAACATTAAAATGTTGGAAAGTCTGCCAAACCTTGTGCTGTTCCTGGCTGTGTGTAGCACCTACAGTTCTGCGAATGATTCTGAAGGATCCCAATATGAGTACCAGGAAAATAATATTTTTAAAAGCTATATGTCATGTCATTTCACTCTCATTTTCACAGTGTGAATGACACATTTGACCTCAAATTGTTTAGCAAAACTAACCCTGTCTCATAGTCTTAAAGAAAAAGTCTGTTGAATTCAAAGGGTCATGAAAACTTTTATTTTGGCACAAAAATGTGAACCTGAAAAATGTAATGATAAGAAAAAATCTCAAAAATTTGAGATGACCCCTTTAAAGCAAAGGACAGACAAATTAAACGCTGATTATGGGGCATTCAAGTTAACTTAGTTGTGCAGACTGAAAACAGTGCCTGCCCTGAACAAAGAACAATTTTCCAGCTGAAATTTAATTTGAGTCAAACACACCTCTACCCTTCAGCTGGGTGAAGATCCAATCTGAAATATGATGAGCAGCACAATGTCCAAGATTAAATTACATTAGTCTTCTCTATTTCAGTCCCTTTCCTTCCTCTTATCTTTCCCCATCCCCCATTTGTGTTCGCTCTGTCCTTCTGACGGTCTTTCACTAGTGTTCATTTGTCTGGGATTGTGTATGCAGGTATAGATATGAGCCTTTCAGATGTCTGATTATGTAGGTGCTCTGTGTTCCTGCTGGTTTCTTTATCTCAGAAATCAGCTGGAATTCCCACACTCGGTTTTACGAATCTTCCTCTCGAGACCCCTCGGCATAACGCTGTCTCATTTTCAATAATGTTTTGGAAACAGAATGTGTATTGACGGGCTGTCATTCAAGAATGCTGGGTTTGAGGGCTCACCTCTATCTTATATTCTGCACACATGTGGGTAGTGATTTCTTAAGTGCCGTTGTTAGAGATCGAACTGAATATTTCTGTGACATTGTTTGACTGAATATTATAATTACATCTACAGTTAAACAGAAGTATCAAATGTATTGATAAATTATACTGAGAGTTTAATTAAGTTACAAGTCAAAGTATGTATAAAAATGCTTGAATAATATACACTTTAATATACCAGCTAAAAAAAGTTGATATTTGGATTTAAATAGGCAACTTCTTTATTGCAGTGATTATGTGTCTAGCATGTTATATGTTTGGCAATAGGAGTGTGTAGTTTTTAATTTCTTAAACAATGATGTAGGAAGACACATCATGGCATTGGCCATATTCCAAGATGGCAAATGTCAAGATTAATCAGGCTCAAATTGTGAAAGAATGATTGGGAGGGAGCATGAATAATAATTTTCACACAATAATTGGCACCTTTGAGTCCAGACCTTAAATTCATGGAAAGTCTTTGGGATGTGCTGGAGGAGACTTTACATAGTGCTGGACTCTTGCATTGTCAATACAAGATCTTGACCAAAAACTGATGCACCTCTTATAAATAAATAACATCACAGCATTTTCCATCTTGGCGAAGATCTTGTATATATGCATGTAATATTTTGACTTGTAGCTTTACAATTTTTTACATGATATGCTAAAATGATGGTAATTATTTTTAAATGAATACACACATGTATTCATTTTAATTTAATGTGGTGTGCATTATACATAATTTTTTTCTTTTTTTCTCGCTGGATGTTTAATTGAGTAAAAGTCCTCAAGTTAATTGTGCAAATTGACCGAATTATGCTATGAATTAATGATAGTAATTTACAGTGCAAATGTTCTTTAATTGAAGGCTTCGTGAATAATAGCACCAAACCACAAGACCAGGATATACTGGGGATGATCTTTAGAATGTAAAATTCCTGAGACTCTCCTTAGATTAATGATCAGATGAATAATGTTTGTGTTGTCATTCACAATTACTGTCAGATTCAGGAAATGACTGGTTCTCAAGAACTGCTGTTCTAATAGGATTTAGTCATTGAGGATGTTTCTTTACAAACTGTTATATGGCAAGTTGCAACGAGTGTTCTGGTATTGTTGATAGACCTTTTAATGATTCAGTCCTGTTAAATCATCTGCTCCTCAAACACGCTTAAAATCTATGGGTGAAAGGGCTTTTTCTTCTTATGCTCCTATTCTTTTGAACTCTCTTCCTCTTGAACTTGGGGAAGCTCAGACGTTTTGGATTTTTAAAGCTCAACTTAAGATATTTTTTTGTAGACCAGCGCATACTTGCTGTTTTTTATTCTGAAATAACTTTTTGTTATTTTATTCATCGTTTTATGTATTGTTTGTCTTGTGTACAGCGCTTTGAGAAGGTGTTTTTAAAGGTGCTATATAAGATATTTATTTATAGTTTAATTTTATTTATCATAGTTTATTCAAATTAAAATGACATTTAGGCCCCAGGTAAAAACATTTTTTCATTTGTATAAAAAGCAAATACACACACACACACACACACATATATATATATATATATATATATATATATATATATATATATATATATATATATATATATATACATATACCTATGATTCCTATAATATAATAGCAGTATTATTATATCAAATTTGTATTATTAGTATTATTATTACTATTATTAATATGATCATTTATATAAACAGGTGGATTGTCACTCAGCAAAACCTGTAAAATGCACACAGCTGGACACAGGTCACAGGACAGGTAATTAATTAGAGATGCTGACAAAGACTGTTAGAAAAGGTCAGACTGAATCAAATTAGAGCTTTGATTAATGCTTTCACTATATTATTCAACATGTGACTTGAGATTAATTCCCAGAAGCCATTAAAGTGCTGTGGATTCAAATGGAGGAGCATCCATATACGCTGCTGCTGGCAGACTCATCACTGTACTGGACTACATATTCAAGGTGATTCTACCCATATGTTTAAACATGATTTATGGCTTTTACAGTTTCACCAGAACATTAATGCAACAAGAAAGAGAAGCGAAGGACAGGCAGCATACAGTTGTTTAAAAAGTGTCTTACATTTCAAGAAAGTTACAGCATAAAGTGAAATCATTTTAAACAAGAAATGTTCCTCAGAGTAAAAGGACTGACATTTTGTGAGATTGTGTATCTGTGTACTGTAATGGACCGATCAGGAAACTGAGTTTTAGGGTGAGGTGGCCAGTCAGCTGCTGTGTCTGAACACGCACATTGTTTTGTGACCATAAGGGTTTGCCTCAGAAGACCTCTGCTGTGCACATCTGTCTTTTTCTGTCCTGCACGTCTCATCACAGAGTTAGTCAGCAGAGACTGAAGCCCTGCCCCCCTATGAACAGACAAGAGGAGACAGTGAGGGATGAGAATGAAAGCACAAAAATGTCAAGCTCCCTTGGTCTAAAACACAGGTCTAAGGCTACTTTCAGACTGTCAGTCCTAATCAGATTTTTCTGCATATCCGATTGAAATCTGATCAGATTTAGCAAATGTGAATGGCAAAAAAAATTGCATGGAATGCTACGTTCATAGATGGTTTGAAATCCTATTCAAATCGCATTTCTGGGTCAGTGCCAATAGCCTTGTGGGCAGCACGCTGACATATAGCGCCATTGCGCTTCGGGCGACACGAGTTCGAGTCCTGGCTTGCTGTCCTTACCCGATCCTGCCCACTTTCACTTTTAGCTTCTGTCTAAGGTGACTACATTTCTTTCCACAACAGAAAAAATCTTGATTTCTGAACCATGTCATGGAATCATTGCTCCAGGTCCTTCAGAACATTGTGATTGTATCTCTTGGACAACAAAGCGTTAATATTACAGCTTTATTCATGCATATACCATTGGTGTGGCCCTTTTCCATCAATGTTACAACTTCTTAAACCTGTTCAATGGGTTCTGTTCAGATGATGTGCTGAAGGTTGTTAAAGTGTTGAATTGCCAGAACAGGCTGTATGTGTGGAACTGGCTGTTGATCACTTATTTTATTTTTTATTTTAACTAACCTATGCCTTTTTTTGTGAGAACTATGCCTTTTGTTAAAAAGATGTTTAAATTTTTTTCTAAAGAAGTAATATTATAGATTTATACACATTTTCGGGAACACCTAATTTAGGGTCCAATATTTTCATGCATATTACTAAATATATTGGCTGTTTATTAGTACTTATAAAGTGCCTTATTCTGCATGACCATATTCTACATCCCTTAATTGTACCCAATAACTAAACTTAACAACTACCTTACTAACTATTAACAAGCAGTAATTAGGAGTTTCTTAAAGCAAAAGTCGTAGTTAATAGTTTGTTAATAGTGAGAATTGGACCCTAAACTAAAGCGTGACCACATTTTGTATCTATTTATTTGCAAACTAACCTTATAGCGACATTGTGTACATCTTTAAGGCTGTCATTTTTCTCGTGCCCAATTTATTCACTGCTCCCGTTGAACGAGGAGTGTTCGCCCTGACAAGATCATCTCAAGAGATTGCCATGGCAACAAGCACTCCACACTCAAGCGTTTTGTTTTGAGCTTTAGTTTCTGAGGACTCAGGCAAAAGGCTGCATTTCCCACACACACTGATATATATATATTTTCTTTGTATAGATTTTACTTTTTTTCAAAATAAACTTTTCACAATTAATTACAAAGAAACAGCATTGTATCAAAAGTGAACTTTTGAAATAGAAAGATTGAAATAGTATTTTCTTGTACTCATTTGTACAGTGATGTTGGTATATCATGTTTCTCAGGCTCCAGGGCTTCCTGAGCATCTGTTGACTTTGGGTGATGATGATTAAGTGAAAACTGACAAACCTGCGGAGAGCAGGAGCCGCTTTGTCTTGAGTTTATGCTCTGTTTGGCTGTTGATGTCGTTGAGTTGTCTCCACAGCTGTTATCTTACACACCCACAGCCATTTTTCTCATTCGTGCCCCTCCTCCCATCCTCTGCTGGATCCTGTTTTACAGCTGATAGGTACATGTCCCAACAAACACCCAGGTCTGAGTGATAGATGAATACAGGCCTGTTTGGATGGGACTAGTTTTTCTTGAGGGACTAGTTTTCCCTTGAGTTTTACAGACCGCCTTTGTGATTTTTCATCTTGTCCAAATCATAACATAAAGTTTTTCTCACACAACGATGGTAAAATATACAGTACTTTTCAGGGGTCCTCTGAAAAAAAAAGAAGTAAATTATATATATATATATATATATATATATATATATATATATATATATATATACACACACACCCTTAACATCATTTTTTTATTGTTTTTGCCAACTTAATGAAAAAAAAACCACTTGATAGGGGAACATACTTTTTTTTATTTTTTGTCCTGTAAACATCTTCACTGGCCCCACCACAAAAGATTAGCAATATATTAAATGTAAATTACTAGAGAGTGTAATCCCGTCTGAATCACTACATGAAATAATGGGCATTTTATGTTAAGAGTTGTAAATCTGATGTAAATTAGAACACTTCTAGTTATCTGTCATTATATAAGCACATCTTAACCTACTTTAAAGAAATGCTTCACTGATATGTCAGATTTAGGCCCTGTTTCACAGACAAGGCTTAGATTAAGCCAGGATTAGGCCTTAGTTAAATTAGGACATTTAAGTAGCTTTATGGTGTGGATCTTGAGACAAAACAACGGCATTGACATGTTTAAAGATATGTCAGTGCAAGTTACTTTAGTTAAGACAACTCAAACATGCATTTTAGTTTTGGACTAGGTTTAAACCTTGTCTGTAAACTGGGCATTAGTGTGTCAGCAATGCACATTACATAAAGTAAAACGTTTTTTTGCTAAATTTAGATTCTTTTAGCACCAACTCCTTTTCAACACACACATATTTCCAAGACAGCTCTTTAAATAGTTTGTGAGGGGAATGTAAGGAGGTCAAGAGAGGGGAACGTTTTTTTTTGTGTGTGTCGCTTCTGTTTGTGTGAAAGCGGCTCCCGTTTACTGAAAACAGATCAGAGGCCTAATCTCTAAACCTGCAACCACAGCACAACTTCAAGCAAAGAGTCAACACACATTGAGCTTACAGCACAGAGAGAAAACACTGCCTTAAATATATTAAATCCAGTTTTACCATGTCCATTTAAACCCTGAGGTCAAGTTGACTCTGTAAATGCACTGATGTTGGACTATGTTGGACCTTTTGTCCCAGATTAATAAATAATCAGACTGTTTGTTTAGGTTCATATTTGCTGAGAGCAGTCTTTTAATCTGCTGTATTTAATGTCAACACTCACTTTTCCTGATACTTTGAGTTTAGTGATTGTGCAAGGAGGATACTTTCTCCATATTATCTCTAAACTATGTAAAAAAAGGTCTTCATGTGTTGAGGTGTGTGCAGGAAGAAAAATGTGGTCTCTGTTTTAACAAAGTAGTGTTTATAGCATGTTGTAAACTGGTATTGTTTTTAGTGTATGTGTGTATCCTGTGCATGTGTGACAGGTTTCTGCCTTATCTGATAAGGCAACAGCTGCCGAGCTGCTTATAGAATGACTCACTGTTGGCTGACTGTCATCTTTCACTCACACACACACACACCCTTTTAAGTCCTCAGGAGCTGTGTCATCTATTTGACACTCGTAGCCTGAGACGTGCCGGAGATCAGTGTGGCCAGAGCAGACTGGAGCTGCTTGAGTTGATATTACGCAGCTTTGTGGTGTGATGGTCACTGTAACGTTTTGTGTTTTTAAATGTGTGATCTATCCTAATTTCCTGTCTTAAAAGCCATACTTAATATATATATATATATATATATATATATAAAATAATAATAAAAAATATTTATTATTAATATTATTAAGTTAAAATTATTATATAATTTAATATTATTTGATTGAATTAGATTTAAAATTGTATTTTATTATAATTGTTTGTTTTTAGGTGTATTTTAAATGTTATTTTATTTTAAATGTTTAAATTTATTTTTTTAATAGAAAATGTTTTAAAACTAAATTAATCAACCTTGTTTTAATGGTTAAAAATAAACCTTGTTTTCAAATTTTAATAATGGAACATTTTTGTGGTCAGAGGTTCCTTTTTCATAGAGTAATAATACTTTAATATGATAATAATAATATTTTATTTATTTATTGAAAAATCAATCCTCTCTCAGCTGACACCCTGGAAAATTGCAACAGTCAGATATTGTTATTTCGTAGCTCTAAATAATTGAGAACTATAACTTCAGGCGTTTAAAGGTGCCCTAGAATGTGAAATTGAATTTATTTTGGCATAGTTAAATAACAAGAGGTCAGTACATGGACATGACATACAGTGAGTCTCAAACACCATAGTTTTTTCCTTTTTCCTTAAATCTTGTTTTTGAAAACCACCCCTGAAAAACAGGCGAATCTCCACATAACACCGACTGTGACGCAACAGTCGGGATCATTAATATATACGCCTCCAAAAATCTGCATATGCCAGCCCATGTTCAATGACAGGCGGAACTGCGCAGCCAAAGCATGGCAGTTGCTCAGTGTTTGGATGTACAAATGAACACAAAAGTATTTAGTTCCTTCATCCGAGCCTCTGAAGAAACAATGGGTTAATTTTATTTTCTCTGGAAATTTCCAAACATTTCACCGACGAGACTGTTTCCTCAACTTGGGCCAATACAGAGCTGGCCTCGATGAACGTCTGAAAATATATCGATCGAGCTAGTACCAAGCAACTCTTTCTGATGTGTAATTGTTCAAGTTCAGACAGGTAATCTTTCTCTCAAAATCGTTCAATACTGTATTTACATCATCGTGTTTGCATTGGTGAAAGCATTAGAGAGAGTGCAGAAACTGCGTTGCAGTGATAAGATCTTCATTCTCGCGATCAACACACTGTCATCTGTTTGCTCAATGCTCATCACGGCAACATTTTATGTGATGGGAATAGATCTAAATACTTCAAAAACATCTCACGATTCGTTAATCTCGATAGCTGTAATAGTAAAAACTTATAATATCTGTAGTAAAAGTGTTCGAGAGAGTTTCACATGTAATACGTAGCTATTTCATATGCAAGCATGTCAGCCAATCACAGCAGAGGCCGGTTACACACAGCAGACACGCCCCTTCAAACAGAGCGTTTGGGCTCAGGGCTAAAATCATTTATTTTATTTCTAAATTATGACTATTTTTTATCTAAAAAACATACTAACATTATAAGGGCAACCCAGGAAACATTATACAATAAAAATAAAAACCATTCTAGGGCACCTTTAATTAGATAAAATTGGAAACATTTGAATGTTTGAGTTCATATTGATAAATATATATGTATATATATATATATATATATTTTTTTTTTAAAGTAGTATAGAACTCTATTTATGAATTTTGTGACAGAAGAGAGAGTTTACAGTGTGTTCAAGCTCATGTTAAAACACACTCAAACACAGATGCACAGACCCGCTACCGGACGTGACTCACAGGGTGGTGAAAGTGTGCTACAGCTGAGAGGAAAACCAGGAAAATATGAGCTATTCTCACACACACACACACACACACACACACACACGAACAACGAACAAAAACACACATACTTGGCAAAATAGCAAGGACACAGATACACCCACCCTGAAGGGCCGGCTGGACAAGGTTGTAACCATTCTGAAATGACTTTGATGTGTGTGATAGTTTGTGATTACAGTATAGATTAAAATAACATCCACAGCATATAGAAGAAGCAGCTGAAGTGATTAAAACCTAAACCTGTAACATTCCTCCCACAGCCAGATATGTTCCATGACTTCAGAGATCTGGATCAGCCCTGCTCTGCTACGCCTCATTTAAGGCAAAACCGCTTAAATACAGTCCACATTGCTGCTGTGATATTTCTCAAACCCTCTGCCTGCCTCTGGGGTTCTCACTAAATTATCTTCATATTTTCAATGAACTAATGGATGCTCAGGCCTGGTTTAGCAGATTTTAGTTTTTTTTAAATCTGACAACTCTGTTGAAGAGAGTGTTGATCTCGTCATTTTGCCAGTGAATTTTTAAAATATATATATATATATATATACACTCACCGGCCACTTTATTAGGTACCCCATGCTAGTAACGGGTTGGACCCCCTTTTGCCTTCAGAACTGCCTCAATTCTTCGTGGCATAGATTCAACAAGGTGCTGGAAGCATTCCTCAGGGAGTTTGGTCCATATTGACATGATGGCATCACACAGTTGCCGCAGATTTGTCGGCTGCACATCCATGATGCGAATCTCCCGTTCCACCACATCCCAAAGATGCTCTATTGGATTGAGATCTGGTGACTGTGGAGGCCATTTGAGTACAGCGAACTCATTGTCATGTTCAAGAAACCAGTCTGAGATGATTCCAGCTTTATGACATGGCGCATTATCCTGCTGAAAGTAGCCATCAGAAGTTGGGTACATTGTGGTCATAAAGGGATGGACATGGTCAGCAACAATACTCAGGTAGGCTGTGGCGTTGCAACGATGCTCAATTGGTACCAAGGGGCCCAAAGAGTGCCAAGAAAATATTCCCCACACCATGACACCACCACCACCAGCCTGAACCGTTGATACAAGGCAGGATGGATCCATGCTTTCATGTTGTAGACGCCAAATTCTGACCCTACCATCCGAATGTCGCAGCAGAAATCGAGACTCATCAGACCAGGCAACGTTTTTCCAATCTTCTATTGTCCAATTTCGATGAGCTTGTGCAAATTGTAGCCTCAGTTTCCTGTTCTTAGCTGAAAGGAGTGGCACCCGGTGTGGTCTTCTGCTGCTTTAGCCCATCTGCCTCAAAGTTCGACGTACTGTGCGTTCAGAGATGCTCTTCTGCCCACCTTGGTTGTAACGGGTGGTTATTTGAGTCACTGTTGCCCTTCTATCAGCTGGAACCAGTCTGGCCATTCTCCTCTGACCTCTGGCATCAACAAGGCATTTCCGCCCACAGAACTGCCGCTCACTGGATGTTTTTTCTTTTTCGGACCATTCTCTGTAAACCCTAGAGATGGTTGTGCGTGAAAATCCCAGTAGATTAGCAGTTTCTGAAATACTCAGACCAGCCCTTCTGGCACCAACAATCATGCCACGTTCAAAGTCACTCAAATCACCTTTCTTCCCCATACTGATGCTCGGTTTGAACTGCAGGAGATTGTCTTGACCATGTCTACATGCCTAAATGCACTGAGTTGCCGCCATGTGATTGGCTGCTTAGAAATTAAGTGTTAATTGGTGTCAAATTAAGTGAAATTAAGTGTCAGTTGGACAGGTGTACCTAATAAAGTGGCCGGTGAGTGTATATATATATATATATATATATATACACTCACCGGCCACTTTATTAGGTACCCCATGCTAGTAACGGGTTGGACCCCCTTTTGCCTTCAGAACTGCCTCAATTCTTCGTGGCATAGATTCAACAAGGTGCTGGAAGCATTCCTCAGGGAGTTTGGTCCATATTGACATGATGGCATCACACAGTTGCCGCAGATTTGTCGGCTGCACATCCATGATGCGAATCTCCCGTTCCACCACATCCCAAAGATGCTCTATTGGATTGAGATCTGGTGACTGTGGAGGCCATTTGAGTACAGCGAACTCATTGTCATGTTCAAGAAACCAGTCTGAGATGATTCCAGCTTTATGACATGGCGCATTATCCTGCTGAAAGTAGCCATCAGAAGTTGGGTACATTGTGGTCATAAAGGGATGGACATGGTCAGCAACAATACTCAGGTAGGCTGTGGCGTTGCAACGATGCTCAATTGGTACCAAGGGGCCCAAAGAGTGCCAAGAAAATATTCCCCACACCATGACACCACCACCACCAGCCTGAACCGTTGATACAAGGCAGGATGGATCCATGCTTTCATGTTGTAGACGCCAAATTCTGACCCTACCATCCGAATGTCGCAGCAGAAATCGAGACTCATCAGACCAGGCAACGTTTTTCCAATCTTCTATTGTCCAATTTCGATGAGCTTGTGCAAATTGTAGCCTCAGTTTCCTGTTCTTAGCTGAAAGGAGTGGCACCCGGTGTGGTCTTCTGCTGCTGTAGCCCATCTGCCTCAAAGTTCGACGTACTGTGCGTTCAGAGATGCTCTTCTGCCCACCTTGGTTGTAACGGGTGGTTATTTGAGTCACTGTTGCCCTTCTATCAGCTCGAACCAGTCTGGCCATTCTCCTCTGACCTCTGGCATCAACAAGGCATTTCCGCCCACAGAACTGCCGCTCACTGGATGTTTTTTCTTTGTCGGACCATTCTCTGTAAACCCTAGAGATGGTTGTGCGTGAAAATCCCAGTAGATTAGCAGTTTCTGAAATACTCAGACCAGCCCTTCTGGCACCAACAATCATGCCACGTTCAAAGTCACTCAAATCACCTTTCTTCCCCATACTGATGCTCGGTTTGAACTGCAGGAGATTGTCTTGACCATGTCTACATGCCTAAATGCACTGAGTTGCCGCCATGTGATTGGCTGCTTAGAAATTAAGTGTTGAGGAGCAGTTGGACAGGTGTACCTAATAAAGTGGCCGGTGAGTGTATATATATATATATATATATATATATATTTACATTTTATAAAAGTAATTTTAAAATTATAATAGATATACAGTGCTCAGCATAAGTGAACACACCAATGCTAAAGTTGAATAAAAAGATTGGAACATTTTGGAAATTGATCTTATGTGATTGATCTTATGATTGATTTAATGTCTTAATTAAAAAAATGAGGAAAAATCCAACCTTTAAGGACACCAAATTTCTTTGTGAATGAATAATGTATCGTAAACAATTATGAAGAAAAAAAAATTTCTTATGTTGGTCATACTTCCAAAAAGTAGAATCTGTGGCTCCGAATGACAGTATCCACACCGGCGCGGTGACTGACAGCCGCACATTCTCCCCAAAACATTGGATTCATCCGCGCTCTGCCATGCCGAGGCACAACCCACGTAAAGTTGATAATTCCGCAAATAACTGCAATTGCAGATTTCAAAAAGAGATGGCGACAAAGCGGAAAAACTACAGACTGCAGCTTTAAATATATACATGCATATTTGTGTATGTATATATACATGCATATTTGTGTAGGCTATGTATATATTCAAAATAATTATACAGTACACACACATACATATTATGTAAACACAAACTTTTATTTTGGATGCGATTAATCGTTGCCCAGCACTAATTGTTTATAGATAATAGTTAATATATTTATATATTTAATATATTGTAATATAAAAAATATAAAAAAATCAGTATAGTGGTTGAGGACATAAGCTCAGATTTATGTCTCAGCAAAGTTACACAATGTCTTATCCCTGAGTGTCTGATGAAGTCGGGGGCTCATGAGGATATTCTGGAAAAGGCTTCTCTTCTCTCTCAACTCTAAAAATAAAGTCATACCAGCCTGGCGACTGGGGGAGATATGGACAGATACGGAGAGTGGGGAGCACAGATTAGCCCCCCTATAAATAGACAGAGGCCTGTAAGGTTGTTTGTTCAGTGTGAAGGTGATCAAGAGCCAATACACATTCATGTGATTTTAAAAAAAACAATATTTGTTCCTGAATGTTGCTTCCTTCGTTAGTGTTTCAAAAACCTGTTTTCAGGGTCTTTGGAAATGAATGGGAAGCGTGTGAAGGTCTTTGAGCTGAAAGGGGGTTGAGTTTCCAGAGGAATGTCCTGCCTATGGAAGCAATGGCCAAACCACACAGTTGGGGGTTTTGCCTTCCAACCGTTAGAAAGAGCACTCCCATGCTTCCTGGGTTAGAGCTAGAGGAACGAGAAGGAAATTAGTCATGGAGGGGAGGGGGGGAGGGGGGGAGGGGGGAGGGGGGGGGGGGGGTAGTTATATACCTGAAGGGCATTTCCCCATTTTTTCCACCAGCGGTTTATTCATAAGCCATGCTCAAGTGTTTGTAGTTTATTGGCTTTCCTTTTTATGACTTTTGCATGTCCCGATATACTGGCAGAGCAGAGAGAACCTCTAGAGTTTGCTATACAAACACTTTCTTACCTAAAATAGACTTTGATTAATGTACACAGATAATGTTAATGGACCTATAGTCAATATAGACAACATTTCATTTAATGTGAATGAAAATGGGGCTGTGACAGAAAATGTTGTTTTTGAGGGTCATGCCACAATTTTTAAAACATTTCATTCACATGGAATTAAATATGATTATTATTATTATATACTATTATATACTATTATTATTATTATGGCATCAAATGCCATAAAGGCAAATTATAATATAGTAATGTTATCAAACTAATAACTAAGTATTTTACTCTAAACAAAGTATTTTGTGAATATGTGTGGATCAAAATGTTAACACATTAGGTATCGTTGAAGTGTGCAAACAACTACTCGTATTTTTATTCCAGTAGGCCTATATTAAGTGTGCATCTTGTCCTCAAAAGGACTATGATTCAGAGACACAACCCAAACACCACACTCATGTCCTGTCCAATGAAAATCATTCACAGTATGTGTAATGTGTGTAAAATGTGTCTGTGTGATGGGTGTGGTATATAGTCTGGCTCATTTAGTTACGGTAGAATGTTCCCTGAAAGTAATTTCCTCACACACACACACACACACACACACACACACACACACACACACACACACACACACACACACACACACACACACACACACACACACACACACACACACACACAGTACAAGTCTCTTTTATTACACCGTCTATGCATAGTATACACAGTGTATATATATATATATATATATATATTATATTAATTCATGAGTGAATATTAATTGTAATATTTTATAAATGCATGTATATAATTTTGTATATGTGCGTGTGTGTATAATTGTACATATAATAATATCTAAAATAAACAATATAATTAATATAAAAAATTTTAAACAAAAAATTGTTTACAAATTATTAGTAATTTATAAATGTATTATAATTATACATATAATATAATGAAATATTAATATGCATTATTAATTTATATTATTAGAATTTACATTTAGACCTGAGTTAACATTCTGAGTTAACTGATCAAAGTTTATCTATGTCCTTTTAAACACATTTCTAGTCTTCCTCCCTTCTATTTTCAATGTTCACCTCTCTGTTATCCCTCTCTCATGTTTACTCACTCCATCAGCCGCATCAAGGGGAAAGATTGCGTCAGTTCTAACGGATGAAGGCAATATTCTCCAAAGAGAGGTCAAGAGCGAGGGATGGAGAAATAACGGCGTAATAAAACATTGTCTCAGTCAAGTGATTTCACAGCTTGTCTTTATATTGGTGTTGTCTTACATAGTTCATCTCATTCACCTTGAGAAAAGTGAGAAAGGAGCTCTAACTCACATATCACATGTCTGCTTTTCTTCTGTTCTCTGTCACGGTCATTATTCTTTTCTGTGAGGAATCTGTATTCCGGTAATGGGACAGTAATTGTCAGAACGGCTTGTTTAATATGGGGTATCACTGTTACTTTTGAGGCATTATGGCTATGAAAGACTAAGTATAGCACTGTTCTGGTTTCAGCGTTAACATTTAGAGTCAGTTCCCCCACCGCTAAAATCCCACCTAAAAGAAACAGGGAAAGCTGATCTCACAGCCCTGCAAAATGCATGAATTCCTCTCATCCCTCCGAGCCCCTTGGACTTGTGGGTCGAGTGATGACAGACACAGTGATGTTGTGATTCATCGCTGCCACTAAAATTTTGATTATTTTCAGTCACGCTGGATTTTTCCAGTGCAGGTGAATGGCGGCCGGCTTGGCTGCCATGTTTACCTGAGGCTTTAATTCAGTCGTCTCTGAAACACCCTGGGAGGATTGCTGAATATTAACTGTGAAACAAGGTTTCATGGACTTACTTTAAAATATTGTAATCAAATAATAATCAAACGGTTGCCTAATTCTAGTGACTTGCAGGTATTTTTTGACATTGGCATCAAAGAGATTTGCAGAGATGATCAGGCAATTTCAGAATGTAGTTATTTGCTAAATACTGCCATTAGCTGGTCTTGGACCAACCAAGATATCAGTGTAATTGAATGATAGGTGTGCAGGGCTGGTCAGGTTGAGACTTGAGTCAGCACACGCTGCTTCAGAGGTGATTTGCCTTTGGCCACAACAGAAAAAGCAACAGAATTAGGTCAGAATGTTCTTTAGTCCCTTTGAAACACCTTCCAGTGGTTTATTCCCACAGGTAGGCAAATACATAGCCACGTACAAACATCCTCCTAACCCGCTGTTCTGGGAAAAGGTTAATGCCAAGGTTTCTCTCAGGGATGAAAACAAGCTGTGGAAATGTACAGGTCCATAACTTAATCACACAGTCACACATTATTAATATTATTATATATTTTTGTCTCTTTTAAGATCAAATAAATGGCTTAGACAAATTTTATTCTATTTTCTATCACCGCCGCAATGTTTAAAAGGCACGTGTGTGTGTGTGTGTGTGTGTATGTAGACATTCATGTGTGCGTGCGCACACACACACACACACACACACACACGTACGTGTATGTAAGCTTTGTGTGTAGACAGTAACAACTAGCCTATAGAAGCCTGTTTCTGTCTGAAATGAATGAAAAATAAAGTAATTGTGACTTTATATCTCACATTAGGATTTTATATAGCCTATTATTTTATTTTAGCCTAACATTTCCCCCCTCAGAGGCAGAAAAAGACTTCCTTAAAACACCTACAGTTTGGTCAGAAAACTTGTGGTTGTGTAGGATGTACAATTTGTCCATTTTAAAAGACTAGTATACACTACATTGGGTCTTCCCCTTTGAAGTGAGTGGGGAATTCCAAATATCACTGCAGAAGTTACTAACAAATGCTAAAGCATGCACACCTTTCTTAAATGTCAGTTTGAGCCGTTATTATACGTAGGTTATGTTTACCAATTTTGTACATGAAATTCAAGTCCATGTTATGTTGTGGTTTAGAGGAAGGGGTTAAAAGCCTCCATCCAGCGCTTTTTTCACATGCTCTGTTTATTTCTAGAGTTGTGACGTAATGAGCCCACTCCTCCGCGCATACGTCACCTCGTCTAAGCGCGGTGATTGGCTGGTTGTTGTTGCTGTTGTTGCCGGTGGTGGAGGGGGCATTACATAAGCGCTGCTCGCTTTCATACGGTCTACTCTTCTGGAGGACCGTGACCGAGGAGGGTGGTGCCCACCTCTATGTGTTTATTCGGACAAAACAACCTCAGTCGAAGCACTGTACCGTCCTGGAACACGTAGCACTCTCCGAGTTTTTCCTTCATCGACAAATAAATGCTCAGCATAGGCATCAGAGAACTAAAACACTCGAAAAACAAGGATCATTTTGTAAACGGAAACAAAAGCGCATTGGCCATACAGCACACGGAGCCTCTCAATGCATACCCTCTGTGCCCGAGGAACGATGAAGCCAGAAATAAGCGCCGCCGTCGGGTTTCTGTCGAGATTCCTGCGGATTAAAGGACATGTGAACGACAGACAGCTCCAGACATTCAACCAGACCCTACAGGACATCCTGGCAGGTAAGTATCATTCTCTACACACGGATATGAACTTCATTATATCCACGTTCTATTGATGCGTCGTTTGTTTGGGAAAAATGTGGAAAACATCGATCTCTTTGTTTATCAGTTAATTTATGTGCTTTGGCCACATAGGCGGAAGCGCGCGGGCGCTTTGCGCACGAACATAAACAGGCGAAACAGAGACCCAAATAAAGACATAAAAGGACAAAATATATACATAACATGTTTATAAACGTGCGTGTGTGTATAGAGATGAAATCGTAATGAATAGCTCAGTTTATCGACGGACTATTTGTGTAGTTCATAAAATGGGTGCATTGGGTTCTTTAGACATCACATGGCAAGCCGATTTAACGTTTATTCCATTCAACTAAAATGTAGGCTATGTTTTTGTTAGAATTACGTGCCCTATTTTTTAATTACTAGAACGCAATCAAATAGTGAATCGTATCTCACTAGTAAGTACTTAAATATTGGCTAGTATGCCTTTCATTTGTAACTAATAATTCCAGTAGTGAGAAATATCTATTTATTAACTCCGTATTCTTGATTTATTACATACTAGTAACGCTAGGCTACTAGTAACTATAAAGTGATTATTTGGTTGTTATTGGTAACAAACTAGATTTGTGCCATTAAATTTTATGGAGAATCTTGGCTAGTTAACTTAATTAGTGAGATTGAGGAAAAAGTGCAAATTAATATCGGATTACTGGGTAGTAATTAAAAAATATCTATAAAATTAGATTCTAGTTAGTTTTAAGGAATAAATGTTACAATGGCTTGCCATATGCTGTTGGCAGTAAATTACGTAATGCACAGCAAGACTGGAGGAGATATGAATTGTAGGGTTAATGTTTCATCTCTTTTGCACACTGATAATAGTGTGTATAACACACACTGTGCCTGTGTTTCGTTATAATAAACATTTAAGTACACGGGCGTTCTGACAAGTTGAATAGTCTGTTTTGTGTTCAACTGGAAATGTTTGTAAATGGAAAGTTTTAACTACATTACAATTCTTTACAATTTATGTTAGTTTTCCTAACAAATATTTGATCAAATAAAATAAAAAGGTGTAAAGACAGAAGTAGAATAACAATGAATTATTATTGTTTATTTTTAGCCATAAAAAAATAATATCTGTTCTTTGAACGTTGTTGTCCTTTACCCATTTTGTTTTACCACCCATCTTTTTCCTGTTTTTTTTTTAATGGAACAGGATTTTGTTTAACCGTTCGTTCCGACTCATAAGACAATACGATAGAATAAAAATGTGGTTTGCAGTTGAAATAGCAATCAAACATAAAATTTATCAACATGGCATTACTATAATCGTAATAGAAGTTATTTTAGGTTATACACAAATACACGTGTTTGCAGTCAGATGTGGAACTAAATGTTTATAGTAAGCTGTGTATTTATATAAATAATTTTTCTTTAGTATTATAATATTCTTTATTTTATTTTAGTTTTATTTTCTTCGTTTTGGGAAAAGGCAGTCATTAAATGCTCTTTAGGTAAACAACTGATGTTTTGGCCCCAGTCAGACAAAATGGCCGTCGATGGAGGAAGCGAGGCTAGTGTGGGGGGGTTTGGGGGCTAGTTGCTCATCACATATTACTGTTGCAGAGGAATTCATAATGTTTAGATTTTCTCTTTCCTTCCCTTCTCGGCTGCCTCAACCCAGCATATGTCCACACAATGGAACAAAGACTCCTCATAATCCCCATAGGGTAGAAAAAGTGGGTTAGTTCCTTCTCCACACCGTTAAAATGTGTGTATAAGAAAGAATTGCCAGGTTGAAGAAAAAAAAAAACAGGTGTTGTGTAAGATGTATCTGAAAATCTGTCTTTACTTCTTGTTCGTTAATCACATCACTAAATACACGTTCGTCACGGCTTTGTCCTAATTCCCAACCTTACAGCAAGCCTTGTTTCACAAATAAAACTCCCTAATACAGCCACCACACGGTCCAAAGGTTATCTTAATGTTGAAGAGCAACGTTTTCACTTCGTCAAACATTTTGTACGTGTAGTACGAGCATTGTTGCAGTTTGGGTTCCATCCAGAGTTTGTAGGCTGATTTGCATTGATCATTGTGTACAGGGCTTTTAGGAGAATGGGACGGCACGTCACAGACGGTACACAGGCGTCATTATCTAACCCAAGTCTACAGGTGGCCTGTGGGGGCCTGGCTTATTTTAGAGCCGCACAAAGAGGCTTGAGACCCATCCCTACGTCTTCTGTTCTCCACCTGTCACCCAATACACCGAGCCAGAAGGGAAAGAAAATGCAATTGCGAAAAGTCTTTTTCTTTTTTGAAAAACAAGCCCTTTGTGCAGGTTGTGACTGAACATTAGAAGTCATGATTTTATGTTTAGCCTCACTTCTGAACATACTCTCACGTATTATACATCGAAATGAATTTGCCTGAAAAGAAATGGATAAAAACGTCATTACTGGCAAAAAGCAAAGCTGATCCATTTGAAACCGTGATGTTTGATGAAATCAGGTTGTTTAGATGGGACACTTTGTCTTTAAGAGGAGGGTCCCTCCTCCTCCAGCTGCTCTGCCAGGACTTCAGCCTTTTGCTCTCGTTGTGTTTGAAGACTTTGCGACTTACAGGCCAAAAGGGGATTGAGCAATCAAATGGCCCTCTCTCTCTCTTCGTCACGTAGGCTTTGGACACAGATGGTTAATGGTTGTTTATCTGGGTTCTACCAACAATCATTTCACAATGTGAGCAACATCCTTTCTAGACTTGCGCCATCATTTTGCTGCTATATTCGCTGCGGACAAGGCCAAATTATAATATTGCAGAATGTGTGTTTTTTAATACAGTGTTCGTTCGATTTATTATAACTTTTTACTTTTTAATAGAAAATCTCAAAAAGAAAAATATTTCATGTACATTATAATTTAGCTTACATTTCTAACACAAAACCAATCGGTATCAAATTATCAGCCAGAGTTTTGATATGCTACCCCAAATGAATTGAATGAATAATTTGTGTGATATTATTCTTCAATAATACTCATAATTTAATAAGCAGAATTTGTAGCAGATCTTAAAATAAATATCTTTCATATGCATCATAATCAATATTTATAATTTATGACTACTTAATTTAATAGATTGACTAACTTAATAATGCCCATGACTTCTCGGCTATAGTTTTAATTTACAGTTGAATAAATAATTAGCAAATTCCACAGAACAAATCTTACACAACATTTCAGTAAATTAGTTTTTGATTCATTGCTTTTTATTTATTAGTTTATATATGGACGATCACATAACCACCCCCTCTGTCTCTCTCCTACAGAGCAATACAAACACCACTGGTTCCCAGATCGTCCCAACAAAGGTTCTGGCTATCGCTGCATACGTATCAACCACAAGATGGACCCTCTGGTGGGACAGGCCGGTCAGCGCATTGGCCTGAGCATCCAGCAACTCTACCTGCTGCTTCCTAGTGAGCTCACATTGTGGGTCGACCCATTTGAGGTGTCCTACCGCATCGGAGAGGACGGCTCAATCTGCGTGCTCTACGAGTCCCTCCCAATTACCAACGGAAACCCCAGCGTTACCACTGGAAACGGCCACTCCTCCTCCTCTGTCGCCCAGGTATCCCCGATGGTGGACAGTCGCATCAGCTGCAAGGAGGAACTAATGGTTATGGGTCGCACCAGCCCCGCTAAACCCTTGATGATGACTGTGTCCAGCTAAACGGTTCACAGAAATCATTTTTAAGAAATAAAAAAGAGAGAAAGGAGAAGAAGAAAAAAAAAAAACAGGATGTGTCCTATCGTCCAGGTGATGGAAACCTCGTAGGTTTAATTTTCACTCGTTTGGTTGTCTGTTCTGTTATTGTGTTGGATCTACCAGAGGCTCGACCCTGGGGCAGCTAATGAAGACCTGAAACATCGCCCGGCCCCCCCCAGCTCACAGAAGGGGGCTTTTTCTGCCATCGTCTGTCGATGTTGACTTTGCACTTTCGCTTTCACGGTTTATGTTATCGCATAAACACAAACTCCCTCTAAAATGTTTAGGAATTGCACTCAGAATCCTATTTCATCATCTCTCCGTTTGCCGTCGAGCTGAAGCCCAGACCTTCGGGAAGCCGTGCCAGACCTGAGTAGCCGCTACGAGCCTTTTTTTTTCTTTTCTAAAAACCTCACTTTTTTTGGACCACAAAGCGGTACTATTGTCTCTTTTCTCAGTGTCTGGCACACAACCGGAGCTCCTTTTGGGCTTCAGGTCGATGTGAACCGGTTTTTAAACCGCCTCCATCCTTTTCATTGCCGCGATGGAATACCTGTGTCATACTGTTACCCACTCTAGCCGTCAATGGCACTGTGATGCAAAGGTTCTCATGCTTGTAGCTTTTTCTAGGGGCTCCCTCCTGGATGAATGTAATTTCTAACAAAAAAAGAAAAATCCAACAATGACAAAACATTTGATTTATTTAAGCCCCTTGTCATACCAAAATGAAAGATGTAGCAAAGGTTTTTTTTTTACTTGGAGCAGATGTGGTCTTTACTTTCTGCCTGGTTTAGAAAGGACGTTAAATGCACTTTGACATTTTAGACTGTGTGGGATGACGTTACGATTTGACCCAGCTGCATTCCATCGCGCACCTCCTCATTCAGTTGTCGTAAATCGCTTTCTCTGCTTGCACAGGGCGACGTGGTTGCAATATTTTCAAAGCTGAGGGAGACATTTCAATCCCAGGTTGTTCTCTCTAGCCAATTTTATCCTTTCGATTTAGTGATTCAGGCTGTTCGAGATTAGTTGTCAATCACTAGGACTTCATTTACGGCCAGTACATGGCCAACAAGAAAGGGCGTCAAAAAACGGACCAATGTTCCCATCTCCTCGCAGAATCGCAGGGCCAGTGGTGCTCGGTTGTTACGGAGGGTGTCCCGACGCACTTTCCAAACAGGCGTCACCTGTCTCAGTCTTAACTAGGAGTGCGCGGTCAAAACATATCACCTCCCTCTGTCGGCTGGGCGAAGAAGGGGGTAGGACCCTCACATCAGGGCAGCTACAATCCTCTCCGGCCCCCTTCTCGCAGCCTGGTGGAGAGTTTTTATGCCAGCACACACACACACACACCAAGCGCACTCCAAACCCCACTGAGCCTTACGTACAGGGCCGAGTCGGGACGGGAAGAGATGCTAATACGGGATGCTCCTGGTCTCTGGCTGATTCTGTTTACATTGGTGTAAGTTGGTGGAAATAAGCGGGTTGCAGGCTTTGCGTGCGTTTATGTGTGCGACAAACTGCTCTTGCCTTAGCCGTTAAACTGCCGAGACAGGGTGCTGATGATCAGTCCTATGTGTGCTAATATTTTTGACCCTCGAGGACCATGGGTAACGCTGGGTTGTCGATGCACTGCCGTCCCTTTCTGTCTCGTTTTGGTCCAGCCATTATTATAGACGGGTGGAAAGTCTGTTTTTAAATCAAATTGACATTTTAAGCACGAGTCGAACCCTAATATTTGGATGCAATTCGCCATCCCACCCCTCTGAATGCTTTGAAATCTGACACGTGGCCCCATTCGCCTGTTGGTTTTACCGTTGAAGCTTTTTAACCACATTCTGGTGATCTCAACCAAATTGGAACAGACAATTTAAATGTTTTTTAGATCTGCAGCTTTTAAACTACTACAAGCTACTTTCCCCCTCCCCCACCTCCACTGAAATAACATCAGCAAACTGTTTCTATTCTCCGTTTCAGTTCGGTAAATGTTTGCACACAAGTTTTAAGTATCGTTGTGAGTCTAAACTCTAGTATACTCGGAGGCAAGAGCACATGAAATGCACTAATAGGTTAAACATTGAAGTTATGTGACTTTGAGACCGAAGCGTCTCGATTGGAATGTATTGCCAAGCTCAGGCCACAGACATTCATTGAAACCCTTATGGATGTTAAGATGTGAAAAACAGAAGGGAATGATTCGGTTGGGAATTTTGTTGGTCATTTCAGAAGTGATTTGCGTTATTGCCACTTTCGCATCTGAGGTGGTTCCATATTTGTAGAATGTATTGTTATTGTACAACTTATGGTAGAATAAGTACATAACCATACATATGGGAAGTGCCAATAATTGATATTTTGCTGTGTGTAGACGTGTTCCTTTTTGTATTTCATATTTTAACATGAATTCCTCTTTCATAAGCGAAGCCATTTGTGTTAGGAGTGTTGGAGAGGACCAAAGTTGTTTTGGTAATATATAAATCAGTTTCCATGCTCTGTGCTGATAGACTTTCCGTGTTTTTTTTGTTTTTTTTTTCTCTTTTCTTTTCTTTCTTTTTTTTTTAAATTAAAACAAAAAAGAAAAAATTCTGAGCAACCCAAGATAAAGCTGTCTGTATCTTGTGATTATTTTTTTTCCCCGTCTGTACATCTCTTGTGTTCATTATTTTCCTCATTCTTGGGTATGTTGTGATGAACTGCTGTAAATTTGTACAGTTCATGTAAATTGATTGTGCGGAAGTTGTACAGATTTCTATATTTTGGAAGAAAAGTTTTTTTCTCTGTAATAAAAGATTTCCTATCTTGGCAATGTTTTCCCGTGGATCTGGTCTTATTATTTATCAAAACATTCAAAAATATGCTTTCATTAGGTAATTCTTTGTCTTCTTGGACATAATTTAGTATAACAGCACAGGGATGGGACCGTTTTGTATCACAGTACAATGTATGCTGATATACGCCGCTCCAGTTCAGCCATTTTAGACAAATATGCCAGACGTTATTAGTAACCAGGCCCTGATGTCACTGACCTGCTTTGAGTTTTTCCTCTATTAGGACAAAGAAAGGAAGTCTGTATGGACGTCAGAAGAGAGCATTATTCTAGTACAGCTGCATTTAGAAAATAATAGACTCAACCAACATTAATCAGCTTAAAGTTAATTATAAATGATCACTGTTACTCATTAATCTGTAACTCATTAATATGTGGAAAAGCATTTGGCTGTTCTTATGTGCTATAACTATAAATGCTATACAATTTAAACACAATTTTTTCAATTACGCAGGAAGTTAATTTAATTTTAACTCGACGGGTTTCCTCACTTTTTTACAATTCCACTTAACTTAATTTTTTCAATTACACATGAAGTTTATTTACTTAATAATTTTAAGGGAATGTGTTTCCTCACTTTTTTAAAGTTAAGTCACCTGATCACTTTTTACAGTGTAACGACAGACGAAAGATATCATCGGAATCATTCGTGTTTTTTCATTCAGGATCGACCCGACCTTAAAGAAATTTCACATTTATTGTGGCAGACGACAATGCAGCACTTGCCTATAATAAACAGAAAGTTATAGTCTGTTGATGTGGATGATAATATTGTTATTGTTATCTTTATCATTCTTTGTGTGAACAGGCCTTTGGCCCTAGGGTTCAAGCTTCAGCTAGTTAGCAGTAAGCCCTTGCTTGTAGGTGCTGTAACTACAACTACTAGCAATATGGTAAGCAAGCTAATAGTACTATTAGCTATATTGCTATTAGCTTCCTTACCATATTGCCAGTATTTCATTATAGTACAGAGGATATCAGTATTTTTTTCCCCTCAGTTGGGTCTTAAAAATGTGCAATAGGATTTATGTTTTGGATTTTCCCCTGGCTACTGCATTTTGACATCACTAGCTTAGGATAGTTGTTTGCACAATGTGTCCTTGTAGTGCTAATCCGCTAATTAGCAATTTTCCTGTGATTCTTTTGTCATTTACAGATCAAAAACCTAGATGTAGAAAAGGGGGACAATGAGAAAAGATTAAAAACACATCCAGGGGTGTTGCGCCAGCTGAGCAGCTAACATAGATAAAAAAGGAATGCTAATGCATAGCTTTTTTCTGTTATGTGATCCTTTGTTTCACCGAGTGAGTAATATTCTTCTCACATTAAGCTTAAACTTACATCAAGTATGTTTGTCTATAAAAAAATTATTTTGTGTTTGCTGACATGCAGGTTTGCAAAGATAATGTTCTCTAGCAAGAGCGTATCAAATAAGTTACTACACACAAGGGATTGTGGGTGCTGTCAAATCGCTGACTCAAAAAAAAAAAAAAAAAAAGCGCCTCACTCTCCAAGATTCTGTTTTCTGCCTGGTAGCGGTCTGAAATGGAGGGTATTTCGACTCAATGGACAAAGACAGAGAATGGAAAGAGAGATGGGGGTGGGGAGAGGATGAGTATAACAAAAAAGAAAATGAAAGGACCTGAATAGCTGTTCGTGTGTCCTTTAGATGTTTGAACACTTGGAAAGCAGCGAGAGCATTTGAAGCGGGACATCAATTCTGTAGCTGTGCATGTCATGTGACTCAAAACAGGTCCAATACATCCATTTACCTGCAGGCCTTGCCAGTTCAGAGTCACCGTGCTTGTTTCCTACTCTGCTAAAAGTCGTCCTGACCAAGACGCTTGAGCATACGGTTTTCCAGGGAAGTATGCATGCACGCGGTAAACAACATCACAAACACACGGATTCTGGCAGAGCTTGAGATTGTGTTTAGATGCAAGACCGCACAGTAAAAACATATCTGTGGATTTGCTGTAAGTGTGTGTTCCTTCACACTGTGTGGCCTTGGTTTGTTTCTCTTTCTTCTCACTTCTGCCTTTCGGCGCTCAACCACCCTCTCGTTCTTCATCTGCAGCACTGGACCACAACAAAGAGGACCCGAGTGAAAGCAGCTGGAAGGAAACTGCAGTCCCTCTTTCACTGTGGGAGAGACTCACCTGGTTGCTTTCTCTCTCCCTCTGTCTTTCTTCTTTTATTCAGAATCTTTCTACTCCTGTCATGTGCTACTTTCCTTTCATCCCAAAGAACAGACTGAATATTTTCTGTAGAACTGACACGATGAGAAAATTCTTTTTATTAATTATACATAATATTATGATCTGATCTGATAATATGATTTCTGCGTTGAAAGCTCCAGCATACCTTTGGCTTTCAAAAGCAGTTTTTCTGCCATGTATGTTTTTATATTTTTATGTGCGCAGTAGTTTATAAAGCGAGGGTCAGGAAAATGCCTGTTATCTGTTGTTTTTACACTTATCTGATAGCAAGGGTCACCAGTGGAGATGTCTCTTCTTTCCTGCTGATATATTTCAGTTTGTCTATAATTTGTGTTATCGTGTTTAAAAGTCTAAGGATTCACAATGTAATTGAAACCAGAAACAGTTTTAGGATTGGAAATAAGTTTGTAGAGTTCATGCAGCTCAAATGCCGTTGCCATTAAAAGCAAAAGAGAGACAAATCAATTACTAGTAAGACATTGGTATTGAGACATTGATCTCTTTTGCCGTGTTTGTCATTTAGGGAACTTCCAGATCTTAATGCCACCTCGTTTTCTCTCTCTGTTTCTGTTATGGAATGTATGTTCCTGCTTTTACAGCGAGAGGAATGCTTAGAATAGCTGGGTACTTTTTTACAGGCCTCTCTCTGTTTCTCTGTCTCTCAGAAAGGTCTCTGGCCTGTTGTGTATGGTTAACTGCTGACTCAGAGAAAGGGAAATATAACCAGCAACTAATACATCACAGCAGTAGCAGACACATATGAAAACACCAACACCCTCTCACTCTCTCACACACAAATAAGCAAATCTCATGGAAACATGTCCAAGTCTTATTTTTTTTATTATGATCTTATTTATTTTCCTCCAGATTCTCATTACTGTGATGCATCTCAAACACGATTCTTTTCTGATTATTGAATATCGTTTGATATTTTCAGGATACATTTTTTTTGCTTTGCGGTAATTAAAATGACTTTTTTTGCATTACGGTAATGACAATCGCGGGGGACAATATGCACGATTTTCATATCATTCATATAATAATGTAAAAATGCAAACACTCTCAATGGCCCTAAAAATAGGCTTAATCCTCTTTAAGCTAAAGTTTTTGGCTGAAATATGTTCGTGACATGTTCGTGACGGTTTCTTGTGACTCATATGCAGTTGAAAATCTGCTGTTATTTTGTCTCTGGCTCAAAAATGGCATGGTGATCTTGTTTAAGATCTGAGTTTAAAAGATTTATTGTGTGGATTTGCTGTACTTTGGCCTGGTGTGGAACGAGTAGTTTTAGGAAGGCCAAACCCTTAGTAAACATCCCTTGACTGTTCGGGCTAAGCAGTCAAGCCTGTTTTTTTTTTTTTAACCACAGTTTGTTCATCAAACTGCTTTGATGTACTCTGGAACTAATAAGAATCTTTATTAGTTTGATAAGTGTTATGTCATATCAGACGGGGAAGGTGATGAAGAACGAGCACGACCGTAAGCTAAGCACGTGGCAAATTTAAAGCCCTCCGATTGCAAACAACTGCACATGTTTGCGTTTTCTGAGAAGTCGCGAACTCGCTTCAGCTGTTTCCTGTTTTCTGTTGAACAGCACACCGCAGACCTGAGACAGCTGAGAACGTCAGAAAAAGAGAGAACGACCGCAATGGAAGATGTGCTTTATGCTGCAACCTTGCAGCATTGTGCGAAACCATCCTCAAGTGTTTAGGCTAAACCTTATCACAACAAAACTGCATGCACACTTACACTTCCCTTTGCATGTTTAAAACAGATGTCCACTTTAAGCTAAGGAGCAAGACAAAATTGTCTTATGAGAGCTCAATTTGTATTGCTTTCTCTCAATAATTCCTTCCTGAAAGCCAGGAATAGCTTGTTTTTCAGTTTGATAGCACTAAATATTTAGTTCTTATCATGAAATGCACAACACTCTTCCTCTGTGGTTATATATCGAGAAAAAAACAGTGTTGTTTTGTAAGTTTGCACATCATTCGGTTCCCCTAAATGGCAAATTTCAGATTCAGACTGCTTTTTTTCCCCTCAGCCAAGCAGCCTTGACCCAGAAAAGCAGCTCGCTGTTATCAATGAGTAACATGGGGCCTTTTTTTCATGCCTCTGAGACCGATTAGTAACTAATTTACTCAGACGGTTCAATTAATTCACCCTGCAAGCGCAGCGCAGCCTCAGATAAACAACATTTGTGCAAAGCTGTAATGAATCCCAGTACAGCCATGCTGTTTGCCATCTCATCATCACCACATTTCTGACATTATTTGAATGAATTTACACAAACAAATTTGTAGGAAAGGTACTAGATGCAGTGAAATAAAAGACCAAGTAGGCTGTACGAGGTAAACGTTGGACAGGAAATGTTGTCGCAAATGTGCACAAACCATCCTCTTTGGTTCATAACATCTATACACGCCTGGACAGCCGTGGATGTAATAGCTGCCATAGCGACCAGGACTGATTGCTCTAATGTGCAGCGATTACTGCAGTGAAGAGCACATTACATGCGTGGGAGATTGGGATATTCAAGGCTTATAACCTGCTACGAATCAGCAGGAATAACGTGAGCAGGTCAATATGGAAAAAACACATTTGTCATTTGGATCATTGGGGTCTAGAAGTCTGAGAGCACATATAAATAAATAAATACATACATACATACATATATATATATATATAAGATTTTTTTTTAAAAATGTTGGTAACCATACAGTTGACGTTTCTTTCGTAACATTTTCGTAAACAAACAACATGGGTGAGTAAATGATGACAGAATTTAAATTTTTTGGTAAACTATCCCTTTAAGAAACAAACAAACAAGCAAGCCCAGCCCAGGCGAGAAAAAGTAATGCAACACATTTCTTTACATAAAGAGTAACTAAAGTGACGCTATAAGTTACTTTTTTAGGGAGTAACGCAATATTGTAAAACAGGAAATAATATAGAAAGGATGGCTTCACACCCTCATGACTGTGTATCAAGGTCAGAAAGTCTCTTATAATATCAGATAATTTTACTTTTTTTTGGATAGTTTATGTTCATGTAAAATGTCATGTGGTGCGGCTCACCAAAACCATAAAGAGATTGATGTAATAATAATATTTGAGTCATTTAAACCTTTCTTAAAAATTGTATAAATGTTTTACCAACATGAATACATGTATATTAAAAATTAAAAAAAAATTAAGAGCTTGCCACATGTTTTAATAATATTTGCATTTTATGTATTGTAGACACTCTTATTTGTCACTGACTCCAATATTATTTATGTACAGTTTTGTATTAAAAAATAAGCATTTTTATTAGTGATCACAGACTTTTGGACCCCAAGTGGCATGATATGATTCAAGTGTAAAAAGTGGGTGAAGACTGAAATGTGTGTGTTGGCATGGTGTATGTGTTCACGCCAGTTTGTGATACGCCCTGAATGTGTTTGTTTTCAGTCAGGGTTCATTTCTAGTCTTGTATATGCAGTCACATGTATACACGAGTTGGATACACTCCTTATGCAATTCTTCATACCATTTTGCTCTTCCTGGCCTAGTTTTCCTTTCCAGACGATGAGTGAAATCCCTTTTGCTACTGACAGAACCCTGTAAATCTCTCTCACACACACATTCCTTCTCCTCCTTCATGGCAAAGCTGTTGTTTTTCCACTCTCCTTCTGGTTAGTCCTGCAGTCCGGATTTGTTTTTATGATGGTTATATTCAGTTTTGCTCTTGTTTATGCCCATGCCTGAGATTCTAGATGAGTGGATCCTCTTGAGCATTCAGTGAGGTGTGTGAGTGTGTTAACTTGCCTTTTAGAGCACGTTTAATGGTTCACTTCTACCAAGACTCCAAGATGTGGGAGGTTGTGTGAGAACTGTCTAGTTTTTCCACCATGAGTGATAAAGTGGTTACACACACACACACACACACACACACACACACACACACACAAATATACTGTATATTTAAATATAACGCTCATATTCTCACCAACAAATACTTAAACAGATTCATTATCAGTGTTTGTGTGATATAAATATCGGAGGATGTATTGTGGCAGCTTGCATCTTGATTGACAGCTCTAATTTCAATACACAAATACTTGAAAGTTTTCAAATGTATTCATTTTTATCAATTTGAATTGGCCACAGCTGACAGGGAATTTAATTAAAATGACAGGAATGTGAAAGAAATTCTACACATACAACAGAGCAATTTCATTAGTCCAAATAAACAATAAAATGTTATTTTTTTATAGAAAAAGTAATATTATTATTTGACAAACTCCACCATATAAGTTATGTTGCCAGTATGCAATAAATAAAGAAACCTTTTTTAAGGTTGTTTCATATTATAAAATGTCATGTGGTGCGACTCGCCAAAAACATAATATATATTACAGTAATTAATAATTACAGTTATTAATAGTTAAGAACTTTGTTGGAAATAGGGATTAAGATGTTTGCAGTCACATGTAAATGTATAAAATGTTATTAAAAGGTATTTTTTTGGGCTAGTTTACAGCATTAGGAACTAACAATGAACATTTATTTACTTATCTTAATTATAATATATAAATATACTATAGTGCATCGTTAATTCAGGTTCGTTCATAATACATTTATTTAAATTAATGTACGTTAGTTTATTTATTAATTTACATCTTGAAATGTTAAATATGTATTAGTTTGTGTAGACATTAACATTAAGAATTATAAATGCTTTAAAAGTATTGTGCATTGTTATTTCATCTTAGCTCTTGCATTAGCTAATGCTAGCAGGCTGAACCTTATTGTAAATATTACTGTGCTGAACGTGCTGTGGTGTTTTTTGCAGTTTGTGCCCGGGCCCTACGTGTCGTTCTCGCCTTCATCCTGCTTTTCATGCAGAAGTAAGGAATGTGCTCTCTCACCCTTTCGAGATTGCACAAGAGGCATTGTGACATTGACTGCAACAATCCCTGTGACTCACAATCAGGGGCTTCTGTTGCCATGGTGTTGCCACGGCTTTTCTGAAAGCTGAAAGAACAGTCGCAAACAGAGAAACCGAGCTGAAGTCTGTGTCGTGTTACCACAAGCTGAGGTTAAAGCTGCAGTCCGTAACTTTTTAGAGGTAACAAATTATCCAAAAGGATTTTTGAGCCAGCCAGTGTTCAAAACTATCTGCTTGCCTTAGCTCGATTCAAAACGGTAAGCTTGTAATAATGTTTTTAATTCCAGTGGATTTCCGTGGGAAATTCGAGCATGTCTTTGCGTCTTTACGTCACATCTGTACACAAAGGTGTCTCGGCTAGCAATATTGCGTGTGAGGAGGCTGGAGGTGGAGATTTATAGCCTTTTCTCACAGCACTTGATAAAATTAAACTTATCAATTTGATGGCGGTTCTAAAAAAGGCTAAAACGACAATCACCAGTGACAACTGGAGATTCACCCGTTGTAAAATGCAAAGACTTTTTAAAAAAGAGAGACCGCAACCGGCCCATTCATAAACAAGGATAAATACCGGAGGGGCATTAAATGTAGTCACGCAATGCTGATGTTGTTAACATTAACAATTTAATAACAAAGTATAATTTGCACGGTTTGATGTGATATGATAAGCGATCGTTCAATCAGCGCGATTTACTGCAATGCTTTTTTCCCCTTATTTGGTCAGATTACATTTTCCGGTGAACATTCTTATGTTGATCATACTTCCAAAAAGTAGAATCTGTGTTTGAACTGACAGCCGCACATTCTCCACAAAACATTGGATTTATCCGCGCTGTGCCGTGCCGAGGCACAACCCACGTAAAGTTGATAATTCCACGAATAACTGCAATTGCAGATTTCGAACAGAGATGGCGACAAAGAGGAAAAACTACGGACTGCAGCTTTAAGATTCCCAGTGACAGTTGGGAGTAACTAACTGAAAGTATCGAGTATTGAGTAGCTACTAACTACGAACTTTCATTAGTGTGATAGTAGATCAGATGTTTTCTAGTGTAACTCTTCCAGTAACAAGCTAACAAGTAGCAATTTAGTGTGATAAAAAGACATTGTTTTTCAGGGAAAGGTTATTGGTATTGGTAAGATTTATAGACCACACTGGATGGGTGGAGATTAAACTGTCTGTGTGTCGGAGGGATTGTGGTGTGATACTTTTTTAGTATGCACTACTAAAAAAAGTTTGGGGATATATGTATATTTTAGATATTAGATATTAATCCTTAAATTCATGAATGTTTCGCCAATCATTGTTACATACTCTTGTCTTTAGCGACCCGGATCTCTAACATGGATCTCTACCTTTTGTGATAATATAAAACTCTCCTGATGTTAGATTGTTACCTTTTGAAGCTTGGAAGGGTTCAGTTTGAGCAGATGTTTTATAACATCATCATCAGGGTTCTCAAGTTTGATCAAAAGCTTGGAGTGAGATCACAAGCGGTTAGGGGAGGAGCCCTAATGGAGCCACGCCCCCGTCCATCCCCACCCCCCTTTTTTACCCATTGTTCATAATTAACCAGCACAAATTGAAATGATAACAATTGGTAAATTGGATAAATGACAGAGCAATTCATCACATCAAATATACTCTTTAATGTTATATTTAAAAATTAAAAATATACTAAAATTACAAAAATATAAATCGCTCCAGTTTGGAAAAACAAATATTTTTGCATTTTGAATGTGTCTAGTCTTAAAGATAAAATCTTAAAGATTTTAAAGATAAAATATATTTTTGCTTTTTCCCTGACATCTTTGAAAAATACAAATGCAAAATGATTAATGTAGGCTATATGTTTTGACAGGATATCAAATATTACCCAGAGCACTCTGCTTTAATACATGTAGCCTTAATGTAACTAGAAATACTATTAATACAGTAGGCTATAATATACAATTATAAATAAAATGAAGAAATACATCTTCATTCCTTCCCATATCCACTAACATTTCCTTTAGTTTCAGATAACATAAGCTAGCCAAACTGAGCCAAAGCTTCTGGCCTGGTTGCAACGTAGCCTAGATGTAGAGTTTTTTACCGCATCAATAATAATGTATACGATGGGCTATATAACTGTTCTAGAAAAATGTTAGACGAGCTTTCTTCCAAATTACCTTCTCCATCACGACCATCGGATCACGACGCGTGTTCGCGCGATGTTGTTGCTTATAACGAACTGAACGTACAGTGGCCGAGAATGTTCCGTCAACTTCCGTGTGTTCGCGCATCTATGTTGCTTTGTAACGAACGCAATCTGGCCGAGATACGTGCTGGAGGCAGGAAACTCCACTTTGTGTGCCTGCGCCTCGTATACAACGTTATAAAGCTTGCAGGACAACTTGGTTGGCATTGCCTTTTCAGCGTGAGAAATACACAGTGTGGCGTGTGAGCGTGTGAACTGGTTGAATTGCGTGTGTCTCACGGCCAATGCGTGATACTTGAGAACCCTGATCATCATTGTCCTCGTCAGAGCTCATTTTCTAGTACATTCAGCACCTGGCTCATATTCGCCATCTCAAACATACTCTCGAAACTATCTTTTTCAATACCTTCAAAATCAATATTTTGATCGCTGACAGCTTCTTCACCAGATCCACCATCAAGTGACTGTGACACTAATATTAGATAGAGTTCAGTACTTGCTCTGCAAATCGCTGAGCCATTTCAAGTTTTGCTGATGATTCTTCCTATTCTTTTGTTTTCTACCTGCGGTAACTACGAGTTGAAATGTCATGTGTATCAGACATTGCCACCATGTGGAATAAAGGTGAAATTCACTTATTCAGTCATGAAATATTAAATTATTGTTGTGCAGAAAAAAATATACTTAAACCGTTACACAACAGGGGTCATTACAATTACACAACCCTGTACAATTATTACAAAAATGAATTGGAAAACAGGCATTCTTTTATATGTTATATGTTATATTGTTTATAATGAATTGATTGAGGAATACTTAGAAGGTTGATGTTTAACTTTAAAAAACGAATGAGGTATGCTTTTTAAGGGTTAAAGAAAGTACTTCTTCCTATACACATTAAATTGTTATATTAAGTTGTAATATTAAGTAACACAACTGTTTTCAGCATTGATAATAATATTACTTGTTTTTGAGCACCAAATTAAGTTCATAGTGAACAGTTTTGACAAAAAGAAAATTTCAAAATCACCATAAAAGCATCATAAAATTTTCAGTTAATAGTTACTTAAATTAGGGTCTGTTTGTCACACAAAACTCTGGAAGACTTTTGTATAGTGTACTAGTTATATAGACTACATTTACAGTGCTTTTGTTGTGTTTGTTATAGTTTTACAACCTGTGGTCAACTGTTATCTGTTTTCAATTTTTTTATCTAGATCTGGACCTGTTTGACAGAGCTTTATTATAAGATAGTCAGTGCCTGAGTTCCCACTGTGGTCTAAAACCTTCTGGTTTCCTTCTGTTTCCCAGGCTCATCACCTGAGAAACATCAATTGTGTCTCTCACAAGTTCAGAGGTTTATCAAGCTCCTGATCCCCTCTGAGCCTCATAAGGGTGGCCTGTGAAAGGGTTTATTTTGCTCAATGTGGGAGGGAAACTGATCAGTGGCATTCAGTCGATATTACCGATCTGGAGATCTTTGATGCACCACTATATACGGTATGAGGACAAAGAAAAAGAGAAAGAGAGAGTAAATAAGGGAGAGAAGGGCTTTGGAAGAGAATGGGCAAGCATGACATAATTATGCATTGATTTCACGCAGTAATATCATGTCATTTCAGCAAGCTGCAGTTTGTTAATTTATTTTATTAATGAAGGAAATTTCCCCAACGTACCAAAAACATCTGGGACTTTTTTGTCACATTCGGTCAGTGGCATGTGGTTAATGTTTGACCTTGATTCTAACATGGGAATCATTCAACAGTTTGGATTAAGTATTACTAAACAGGCTTTGCTCTTTCCAAAAAATATATCACGTAACCAAGATTGAGGTATTGTGAACAGCCACTGAGATTATTGAGCACAGGGTGCAGAGAATTAGCCAAGAAATCCATGGATACTGATGCCATTTGAGCACCGTTACTATAGCAACAGCCCAAAGCTTCACTTGCTTGTGATAATTTGATAATCAGTTCTCAGGTGTAATGAGAATGTTCCCATGATATGAGCCACAAAGAATAGTTTCTGCAGCATTTATGCACAAGATGCAGGCATGTTTACAGGCAAAGATTAATAAGCGAGAACAGATGCCAACATCTAACATATGCTGCCCAGTCTACCGGTCTGTATCAGATTTCCCATATGCACCCCATGAAAAAAATCTGTGCATCTTTTACACATTTGTGCTGGTCGGGTTTATTACACATTTGTGCATCTCCTACATATTGGAGATGAAATGTTCTCAATCTTGGATAACTGAAAAAAGCAGTGTTTACTTAGCTACTTAAAAAACACTTGTAGTCTTCCATCCATTCATCCATCCATCCATCCATCGTTAGCCCCATAAAAGGCCTTTTAGTTATTTCTTACCAGTTTTGCTTTATCTTTAGTTTATTACGTTAAGATCCTTGCTACTTATTTAAGTTTTGCACATTATTGTCCATTTCTTTTAGTTGAATTGCACACTATAACAAATCAGTGAAGTAACTGGATGCACACTTGTCACTTGATGTTTTATAACACTTAACAATAAAGTTTCATTTGTTATTGTTAATTAATATTATTAAATGTTAATTTCACCATTTACATTGGTTGCATTAGTTTAACATGAATGCACTGTGAGCTAACATGAACAAGCAAAGAACAATATTTCTACTTACTAACATTAAGAAAGATTTATAGATGCCTTAAACATTTATTGCTTATAGGTGGGGTATGTGATTTGCAAAACGGCCGGCAGATTTTGATAATACACAACTCAAATGGTCCTACCTTCTTTTGTCACATGTCTGTCCTGTCTTGTGATGCACATGGGTGTGGTGTTATGTTGAGCATGTGCTCTTGTCATTGTCTGATCCCTCCCCCTCGTTACCTGATTATGGTTTGAGTTCTCCCACCTGTTCCCTCTTGATTTGTTCCCTTCTTAAGTCTCCTCTTGTTTGCAGTCCTTGTCGGATCGTTGTCTAATGTCTCCCGTTCCCCGTGATCCTCTGTTCAGGTTGTTGTTGGTTTATTGTTATTCATTGTGTTTTTCCCCCTTGTGGGTTTTGGTTTGTGTTTGTTTATTTTATATTAAACTTTATGTTCTCCTGCACTTGAGTCCTCACACCTGGTTGTCTTACCCATTCCGTGACATCTTTCCTCCAATGCTGGCCCTATTTCGCGTGAGGGGGATGGGGGGAGGGGGGTATGGTACAACCGTTTGATTGACGGACTTACTGTCCAATGATTCTATGTGGTCTTGGAAATGATTGGCTGGAGTTTTTCCAAGTCCTGCCCGTTCCACAGATGATTAAATTGCTTAATTTTAATTTCAGTGCTTCTAACTCAGTGACTGTAAGTGGGTTATGAATAGGATTTCAAGTGATTTTGAAAAAATTGACAAAAAAGAGAATCACATACCCCACCTTTAATGTATAGTTCATGTAAACTAATGCATTAACTAATGTTAAACAATGAGACCTTATTGTAAAGGGTGACTAATTATATTGCCTAGTTTGTATATACACTATATATCAAGCGTAGCGTCAGTTCTGGCAGGTCACGTTAGTCAAGCTCGCATCAGCTGACTCTCAGCTGATCCACGTCAACCTATAGGAATACGACGCCTATCACCGTATACATATATAAGCTCCTTCAGTAATATCAGCAGCTATCGCTTTTCTCAGGAGCGAATTACCCTCCTCCATCCCCAGCTCCTCTCCTCCTCTCGTCCAGTCAGGGTTTGACATTCTAATTCCCCTTGAATCAGAATAAATTCTTGAATTATGTTGTACTTTAAAATCTTGAAACAATGATATCTGCAAAACATTAATGTTGGTTCTGGTCTGTTAACCCTAAGGGGGGTTATTGCTGCTCTCCGGAAATTCGGAAATCACAGGTTGGTCACCTTGAAACAACAAAGAGCACATTTATTTACCAGAACCTTTAACATCTTGATTGATGTGAAAGTGAATCATGCCAAACTTCCACTTTCTTTTTAAGTATTTCTTTCTATGCTATTTAGACTTTGGGGTTTTACATACTAAGTTGAGGGATTATTAACAGTGTCTTTCGTCTGCTTTAACTTGCACCTATTGTAACATGCCCTCCTAAATGATTGCCAGTGACTTGGTCCTTTTTTACTTTCTCTTAGATTCTCCGCACAGGGAAGCTAGGGGATTTTTTTTTATGACGTGCCCAATAGCGATAACAGCACCTCCCAGGTTTTCTATTGGTTGAGCATCTCATAATAATTGACAGCAGAAACTCCCCTGTATTCCTCACCTCCAGGGCACATGACATGCCCAGACACGCCTCATATGAAACATGAAATGTGAAATGATGAAACATTCTGGTACGAGGAGAAACTAGTACATCTCATGACATGTGACTCACTATTCATTCAAATCTATGAATTTATCACTATTCAAGTGCTTAGTTTTGTTTGTTTTACAGTATTACAGTACTTATTTACAGTAATAATAAAAAATGGTAGCCTTGGTGAGAAAAAAAAAAAAAAAAACGCTGTGTATGTTTGTATGTTTTTATTATAATGTTTTTGAAAGAAGTCTCTTCTGCTCACCAAGGCTGCATTTATTTTATCCCAAGTACAGTAAAAACAGTAATACTGGGAAATATTATTACAATTTAAAATAAGTGTTTTCTATTTAAATATATTTTTAATGGCAAAGCTGAATTTTCAGCATCTTAACTCCTGTCTTCAGTGTCACATGATCCTTCAGAAATGCTGATTTGGTGCTCAAGAAACACTTTTATTATTATCAATGTTGAAAACATTGGGATTCTTTGATGAAAAGAAATAATCCTTGTAGCATTATTAATGTCTTTACTGTCACTTTTGATCAAATTAATGCATCCTTGCTGAATAAGAGTATCCATTTCTTTTATCTTCCTGACTCCAAACCTTTGAACAGTTGTAAACAAGTTCTCCAGAAGTGAAGAAACACTCAACCCTGAACCAAAATCCCTCATCAGAACGGCAGAACCCACAAGGCCCTCTCTCTCATTCAGCCTTCTTTCAGTCTGGGTTTTAAAATAGCTGCGTTTGCGTCATCTCATGTGTGAAATAGTAACAGCCACACAGAGGTCAGAGTATACGGAGAGTGATTATTATGTTATGAGAGATGAGGGAACGCTGCCTTGGCTTTCAGTGGCTGTCATTAGCAGGCTAAGTGCATTAGATCTGCAAATGGTGAAATGGTGTTCTGGCTCTTTGCCTCCATCTGCTCACTTTTTCCTTACCTCACTTGAGGTGTTTCTAGCCTTTCATCAGTAGAGCACAGACACCACATTAACTATAAAAAAAGTGGAATTATTATTTTTGCAAAATAGCACAATTTGGATGACTTCAGGAGCATTTTACTATTTTCTTTTGCATGATGTTGAGGTAACTGTGGCCTACAGATTTTATCTGCATAACGGTTACCTTAACATATTTGAACATGTTCACTTTTTTATCTTATCAGTGACCTAGCAAACAGATGGATCTGTCCTACATTTGTTCACTGTGTATTTAGTGTTTTAGTCATCCTGCACTACTCCTGTAATACAAACATCACATATTGTGATGTTGACTTGCCTTACATTTTAAAACACTCTTAACTTGGATGATGGAAACTGTATTAATACTCTGTATTATTCATGCCAGGCCAGTAGTTGCCGGTGTCACTTTGTAAGAAACATTACGAGCCTGTAGATTGAAAACGTAATACGCATGTGCATGTCGTCACCGTTTTCACAAATTTACAGAGAGATGATAAAGGTATCGGGTTCAAAAACTTCCACTTTGAAACCCATTTTCAAAAGTTTGCGTTTTCAGGCCCCCAAAACACTGTTGTCGCGTAAATGAACGACCAAAACATAAAAAGTTTTCTGCTTTTTACTTGAAAACGGTGTCATGTAAACAGCCCATAGGCTGAAGAATATTGTTCAAACAAAAACTCTTAAAGCTTACAAATAGATGTAATTCAATGACAAATATATGCCAATAACAGGCAGTTTATCACAGCTGTCAAACATTTCCCTTTGGTAAATTGTGATTATTATCATATGATTTGTAAATGAGAAGTATTTTAACAACTTTGCAAACATGTTGGGAAAGTAAGTACTAATTATGTTAAACTCAACATCTCTCATGTTATGTATTATCAAAACTATTTACGACACACAAAAAAAAGATCAAATACAGTGAATACGATAGCATTTTCTCAGGTCGGTATCTCTGCAGAGACAGGAGGAGAATGTAAAGGTTAACATATGTTTATGCTGAGCTAATGGAAAGTTTCGGCGGCCTGCGCAAAAGGAGGGGAAAAGCAAACAACAACAATCTCCTGAAGAGAAAAAAGTCCTATTGCCCTGTTGCTGTGGCGACCACCCCTAGAGCCCTGTGCACACATACAAACGTGGGCAAATTCTGGCATTCATCTCCCCTCTCCCCTGCCCAGCCAGACAGCAACAAAGCACAAGCCTGTCCACTGCCCCCCGGCCCACCAGAGCTCTTTTGTGTGGGCAGGCTAGTCTTTTTAGGAGACACTCCCTGTGTGTTTCTATGTGTAGACAGCTCTTGTTTCCAGGGAATGCGTCTGTGTTCAGGACCCCAGGGCGGCTGGAATGATGCCTGACGAGAGTGTTCGCTAGAGCTTTGCTTCACTGCTTATGTGTGTTTGTCAGCTATTGTTTACTTATCTATCGTTTTGTTCGGAGAGTGCTCATGATCAGTTTTAGAAATGGAAAGTACAGAAATAGGCAATTCCTGTAAACACCCCGTAAAAAAAAATGTCTGATTTTATCTGTCTTTGTCAATATGAAAACTGTGGCTCTTTCACACAACACGCTTGACTTGGCATTTTCTGCTTGCACGCATACTAAACTTATCTTACCCTCTAACCTATCAAGATAATCAAGTGGCAAAATTACACATGTCCATTTATGGCAAGTCTGTACCCTCGGCGACCATTTCCTGGCAGCTGTTTTTCTATGTAGTTGGTAAAGATATAGACACATATTTACGTCTCCATTTATTTTCAAAGCTGTTTGCCAAGATTGCTTCAATTATTATTATTATTATTGTTATTATTATTATCATTATTAATCTGACAACAATAAATCGTACTATACATTTTTTTGGGTGTGTGTGTAGCTAATGTGTAAGCGAATTCTAGAGCATTCCTACAGTTGCAATATTGAGAGAATCCTTTGTTTCCTCCCCCATATAATGTGTACATTCACTAACTTTCAAATGTTTGTGGAGAATAAGTCATTTTTTTAAAAGACATTAATACTTGTATTCAGCAATGATGCACTGAATTGATTAAAAGTGACAGTATGCAGATACTTTTAAGATACTTAAAATGCTGTTCTCTTCAACTTTCTATCAAAGAATCAAAGAATCCTGAAAAGAAAAATATCACGGTTTCCACAAAAATATTAATCAGCGCAGCTCTTTTCTACATTGATAATAATAAAAAAAAATTCTTGAGCACTTAATCAGCATATTAGAATGATTTCTGAAGGATCATGTGACACCGAAGACTCGAGTAATGAGGCTGAAAAGTGAGATAAATCTGACAAAATGTCCCTTTGGGGACATTCGGGGACATCCTTGTTTGGAACAATTACTCATACATAAAATAAATTGCTTTGTTGTTGTTGTTTTACTTTTAAAAATGTTAAAAAAGTTACCTAAACAGCTAATCCCAGCTGATTGGTTCCTGCTGTATCAGTAGCCAATGAGCTCGCTGCTCAACTTTCAAATACTGGTCAGCATTTGCTGTAGCAGTTGCAACGTGCTTTTAGAAACCCTCCACCTTCCCCAGCTCCACCTGTATAGATCTGCTACGAGTAATTCATGTACAGAAGCAGCATGTCTTACTTGCTCACAGCACTGTGTTGTGTATGTACTGATGAAGTAGCAAGTCCCGTCCTTGCTCTGCAGCAGCAGCAGCGTAGCAAATCTATTCCACAAGACCAAACATATCCATTACCATCAATATAAGTTAATGGCATTTCCCTAATGTGAATAAAACTGCAGTGAAAGAACAAACTGTGTGTTCACTTTCTGTGATAGTATGTACGATTGAGTAACACATTGAATGTAAAGTATGTTTGAATGCTGTATTGGATCACTGAGAATAGCATGTGGGTGTGTGTAAAGCTAGTGGACATCTGTTATCATCACTGCATTTGTAAAATAATTGTTCTAACACATGTATTGTGTTTTGTACATCTGTGTATCTACAAATTCTGAAAGTTATGTGTGAGGGTTCATTTTAGGATAGTAAGAGTTTTAGATGTTGGAAAATATTAGCTCAAATATTAAATAACAATTTTAGTCTTGTGTGTGTGTTTGCTACAGTTTATTGATCTAGATGTGAGTAGAAAGGTTGGCACGGTGTGTTTGAATAGCTTTGGGCCAAACCAGCTAGTTATTCAGGTGTGCAGAAACAGCAGCAGGTGACTGTAGAAAGTCACACGCGGCTGGAGTTTACACTGTTCTTACAGCCAAATCATCATATCATATTACAAACGGACAGCATATGTGCCTGTACGCTTCATCTCACACGAACACATGCTTCAATCACCTTCATATGTCCTTAACGCACATCTATGTGAATCACACACACTCAGCAGCACACATCAAAGATGTGACTGCACGGCATTTAAATAGCACAAACAATATACACAACACTGTAATTTATTGCCTTTGTGTCCTTAAAGGCAGATATATTTAATAATTCATAGACAGTCAGAATAGGGTTGAACCATGAATTGTAATGGAGTTATTACATTTTTCCATTGTGTGTGCAGCAGTGCTGCATATACATTAAGGCTCACATATAAAAGTGAAGGTCAATGTGATTTCTCCGTCTTCATCCATTTCCATTAGACCAGCTTTTGTGCATGTGTGATGTATGAGAACCATGATTGAATGATATTCATGCGTGATGGATGACTCTGTACTAGTAGCGTCCATGTTTCCCTCAGTGGTTTTTGCTGTGTGTGTTTGATTGATAGATACGTGGGTGTGTTGTTTTGTTATTTGTGTTGTAATTGCTGTGAACCTTTGGGAAGATGTGCTGATGGGTAAACAGATCTGTAAATGGATTTCATCACCGAAGTTCGGGCAAAGCATGTTGAAATAATCCCAGCAATCACCACAATGAGTTTTATAAATATTGATATAAACATACAGCAAGAAAATCGGTTTCCATATATCCATTATAAATGTATTTACTGTAATTTTTTAATTTAATGTATCCTTGCTAAATAAAAGTGTTAATTTCTTTCCAAAATAAAATAACTTATTCTAACCCCTAAACAGTGTTGAGTCATACTAAAAACCAGATCATTGATTGGGTGTACTGTCATTTTAAGAGCAAGTAACTTTGTAACAGTTACCGATTACAAAGTACATTTCTGACAATAATATGGTAACAGACCATCATACACTCTTAAAAATAAAGGTTCTCTATTGGCATCAATGTATCATTTAGGAACCATTAACGTACATGGAATTGCACAAAAGGTACTCTATAATGGAAAAATATTCTTCAGATTATTAAACTGATCTTTTCACTGAAAGTATCTTTGGGGAACCAAACATGGATCTTCTATGGCATTGCTGCAAGCATACTTTTAGAACCTTTATTTTAAAGTGTGTAAATCATTTTGATCAGTTGCATTTATCTGTTGGGCAAATATGTCACTGGCAGACATTTTGCAAATGCCCTGTTCTCCTTTTGCTTGTCTATGGTGTGTGTGTGTTTGTGTGTAGTAATTAAAGCAATTACCATGACTAAACCCACAACAACAATGTCATCTGGGTCTCAAGTGTTAGTGAGAATGTGACACACAACCACACACTCACACAGAAACTGGATAACTACTTACCTGTCATTGCATCAGATTCCTCATTGATTCAGATCTGCTTTCTAAAAACAGCAGCAGATGCAACCCCCATGCAATGCCTTGCAGTACTGTGTAGTGTGCATGTAACATTTTGTATGTTGCATTACACTTCATACATTTATTCACAACTGCATAAAGTGGTCTCGCTTTGAGTTTATACATATATATTGAATATACTGAGTGCACTTTTTTATACTTCTGCCAGTAATATACTATACATCCAAAGCACAACTTTAACAGTGTCGCATTTACTGTATTATTTATGGCAGTGCACTAGCTCTCACATCTCACGCTACATACTTGACTGGGCAGATCACAGCCTGCTCTGGGTTTATCATGTCTTAGTGTAGGTGATTTAAAGTGAGATTCTGTGCATATTATGTTGTTTTGTTCATCTTGTAATAGCAAGACTGGCTTCATGAAGGATGTATAAGTTGTATTCTAGTCTGGGTCACCTTAGGTAGTCTGTGAATGTATAGGGTTGAGTGGTTGAGTGTTTTCAATTATTCACTCTGAGATCTCAAGAAATGTTGAGAAACATTTTAACAAATAAAATGACTAAATTTAAAAGATTTCATTTTGTATATAACAACCCGAGTGTAGTGTTCTAATTTTAGTTTTTATATTTATTTGTAAAATTATGATTTTGTTACTGTATTTAATTTAATTTGCCATTTTCACCGCTATCTCTCAAAGCCCTAGCAGTTCCATCATGAACCCCTAGGGAATGGGAATGGGGTCGGAGGATTGTTTATGGATGTGTGCATATCCAGACAGATGTGGTGGGAGAGACCACACAAAACACATTACTAATGGTTGTGCTACAGTCAGGCGAGAGACAGACATAATCTCCAGCGTCTGATTCAGACAGACATACTCAGACCATCACTAGGGGAGAGAGGGCTATGCTGTGCTGCTTTATGCCATGTTGTCCTCTAGGCAAGAAGAAATTAGATAAATTAATGTGCCTAATTATATTTCAGGATGTCTCTATATCAACCGAGAATCTATGAAAGCATTTATAATGTATTTCTACAGAAATAAGATTTTTAGAAATAAAATAAAACTAAAACCTATTTTTTTTAAAATACATTATTTGAATAATAGTAATAGTAAATGTAATTACAATATATTATTTATTTAAAAAATATGTACATATTTAATAACAATACAGTAAAACCAGTTAATAATACCTGGATGAAATTTACAGACCTGTTGAAAATGAAATAAATTAAATGAAATAAATTAATAAATGTATTATTTTACATAAAAAAACGTCGGTGTAATTTTTTTTTCATATTATCCTCTATAGATCATAGGCAACTTTGTGATAACCCTTTTGTTTTTTATGATTTGTATTTTATTGATTTTCTTATTTGCAAACAAAAAATTTGAGCCGACTCGGGGGGAGGAGCTGACACTGAAGCAGACCAGGGGCTTCTCTCACTGGAACGGACACAGGAATTTCTCTCACTGGAAGCATTGTGACCATTTGCACTGGTAATGCTGTAATCCTTGGAGCGGGTATTTTTCTCACTGGAACGGATTTAGGAATTTCTCTGACTGGAACAGACTCGGGAATTTCACTCACTGGAAAGAACTCGAAGATTTCACTGGAACGAACTCGGGAATTCCACACAATAGAAAGGACTCAAATATTTAAATCATTAGAACGGACTCTGGAAATCCAGGAAAATCAGGAACGGACACAGATATACCACATGCTTGCTACTACTCTGGATTACAGAAATAATTTTTTCCCCCACATTTATCAAAATACATATCAATCATCTAATTCAGACTATAGGAGTTTTTCGAGGGCTGCCACCCGCCCTAATTCTGAAAGCCACTCAAAAATCGGAGGCCTTCCGGAAGGTATTCAGCTTTTCACAATCACACGTCTGCTCAACATGATGCAGCTCTGTATCCACTGTGATTGTTTTTTTAAACATGTCTTAAAGGCAGAGGGTTACCAAGAATGTATAAACTAGGACAGAGATCATGAGTCGGCATAATCATGCACCTCTCTCCAAAAATACTGGACTTCTGAGCATTGATCTCCCCCATTCTTAATCCTCAAATGTGAATCCCAAATCTTGTTCCCTAAATTATCTTAACCATAGAGTTTATATTTTGGCCCATTTGATTAATAAGTTATAATAATATGACTATAATTAATGACTAATAAGGAATAATATTTAGATGTCTCATGGCCAGTACCCATGATATTCCGGATCATCTTGAGAGTGTTTTTACCCCCGAGAAGCATCTGATATCTCCAGAAATGATCATTAGGCAGAACATGATTTCATCAAGTGCAACATGTTCCTGGATTAACATCTTTGTTGATCCTGGAACAACATTCCAATCAACCAATCAGATTTGAGAGACAAGTTTACAGTTTATGTAAAGTTTAGGCTTACAACCAGGGTTAGGTGTTTATCAGTCTTGTTCACCTCTGATTTGAGGGATTTCTAATGGGTAGGGTTAGGTTTACGGTAGGGATATGGTTATGAATGTTTTCCCAGGATCAACAAAATATGTTGACCCAGGACATATTACAATTTGCTATAATTTTCATGAAAAGGTTGCTGTTCACTCTGTATTTTCTATGCTTGTGAAGCATCTGTATGTTCTGCTGTGTTTACTGTAATTGTTGAGAGATATGGACTGTCTGCTGCCTGAATGATTCCTGAATGATGGACAGCACTGACTCCCACCTGTGTGCTTCAAACACACATACACACACACCTTTGCAGAGCAAACACCTTTATGCTTGCTTTGACGTCAGTTCCATTGTCTGTGCATATCCTCTCCTCCCCTTCTCTCTGCTCCTACGCTCTGATGCACTTTTGAAAAGCTCCCCTTGTGCAAAAGCTTGATCTAAGTCTTTGTGAGGAGGATGCCTTTTATCTGAGCCACACATGGGCTCGTGCACAAAAGCTGCTGAAATGCCATACAGTAGACAGACTGTTTGGACTGACGCCCCCTTTGCCCCCTTTACAGACACACACACACACACACACACACACACACACACACACACACACACACACACACACACACACACACACACACACACACACACACACACACACACACACACACACACACACACACACACACACACACACACACTTTCTATGATGGTGGGGACTTTCCATTGACTTCTGTCATTTTTTTATACTGAGCCAAAAATATTTTCTATTCCTCAAACCTAAATCTAACCCTCACTGCACCATTTCTGCATTTTATATTTTCGTTTACGCATTATTTAGTATGTTTATTAAGCCATTCCCTTCTGGGGATCAAGCCTTAGCGTTTTTTGTCTATACATTGAAAGACAATGGACTTTTGTTGTAGGGGAAAAACTGTTATCATTTAACAGTTCAAATATCTTCTGTATTTTTTTAAATATATTCTTCTGTGTTTAGCAGAGGAAAGTCTTACTGGTAGGAGTAAGAGTAAGAGTTTTCATTTTGGGGTGAAGTACAGTATCAAATTTTTGGTATTTAAGACTTTTTAATCAATGTGCTCTCTTTGTTTGACTTTCCAATGAATGCATTTACAGTACATGTTTACGGATAGAGGAGCAACGTTTGGTTGTTTTGATGTGTTTGCGCAATTACGCACTTGTGTGCATAATTCTGATGATATTTGTATTTGGAGATGCCAGTGTGTGACTTTCCATTGACTCCAGTTATTTTTTATACTGAGCTAAAGATATTTTCATTACATGGAAAAAAACAGTGGAGACATTCTTTAAAATAAGAACCGTCCCTTTGGATGATAAATTATGATGCAATTTGCGCTTTTTTTAAATTGATGTGCTCTCTTTGTTTGACTTTCACATGAATGCACTTACAGTATACGTTTACAGGAAGAGGAACAATGTTTGGTAGTTTTCTGTTTGCGTACTTTTGTGCGTACTTCTGAGGATATTTGTATATGGAGATTGTGTGACCCTGTGAGAACCGCATCTGATTGCTTTCCGTTCGCTGTTTAATCCACTCATCTAATCTCTCATCAGTACAAATAAGCACTCTTGACAAAGCTACATGTGCGGCATTTAGCATCAACAACAACAGTACATCACGCTAAATTGTACGTTTCCATGTGAGTTGTCTCAGCAGGACTGTAACTGGAGGGTTAAACTCATGCTTCTGTGGTCACAGACCCTGTTCAACCACACAGAATACTGTATCTTATCAAAATGGACATGTTTGCAAAATAACGCTCTGCATCTTCCCTTTTTCCTCTCCCTCCTTCATAAGTGGCTCTATTTCAAATGCTGTTTGTTGGGGCAGAGGGCTTGGCATCTAATGGAGAGTTTTGTATTAATCCACAGCACAAAATCAATGTGTTTTGATGAGAGGGTGAGCATTAGCGAATGCTAATGTATGCAGCAAGCCGCACTAAACGCTTGCTGCCATGGTTACAGCGAGGGCGTCTGAAGGTCGTGGCTGGCTTTTCCACTGAAGGTAGCGATGAAGTGCCCATTGCAGCATCAGGTGATCAGACCACCTGGAGGAAGACAGACAGAATGAGACAGACAGAAGCTTGGGATTACTATTGCTGCTGTGTATAGTATGTATTATGTGCACATTATGCTGAGCTTTGGTATGTGAATAATAGCCTGGGTGACCAACGATTTTTGCTAAAAAAAGAAGTATACGACCAGTGTTTTTGATAACTAAAACTATTAAAAATCATTTTCGGTTTAAATGTTAGGTTCAAATGTTTTACTTTTTGTTTAATGTTGCCTTGGCAGCTAACTGAAATAAAAAATAAAAAATACTAAAACTGAAACTGAAGTCAAAAGAAATGAATACTAAATGGAAATATTTAAAAGAACAAAAGGACAATGCAAATTTGAAAAATAAAGCAAGGCAAAACAAATTTAAAACATTCATAAACACTACAATAACAACAACAAAAAAACATGCATACATGCATATAAATTACAGACTTAAGAAATGATGTATCCCACAATGCACTGCACTCAACTTGAACTTTCATTTGATTTTAAACAGTACCAAATATTGGAATCTTTGCACATAATTGCAGAATAAATCATCACTCAATTAAATAATCATGCAATGTGATGAGGTCATGTGATGTAGCCTTCTTGTATATACTATATTAAGAGACACTCTCTAAAGAAAGAGGGACCGATAAACGGAGCGAATGAGTGCAGATGGATTCAGTACGCTTGTCCGCACATTGTCCCAGAAGGCTGAACAGAAGCCCAGCAGCCTGTTCAGGACATACACTGAACATCACCCAAAACACACCCCAATGCGCTCACCCACCCACACACACAATGTAGCTGATGGAGGTGTTCATTAAACTTTGCTACATAATTGTGACTTATTGTATGATTTTCTGTATGCATAATATGCTAAATATGCTTCATAATGCAAATACTCTCAGTGAAGATCCTTAGCACTTTTGTGTGTTTTTACGAGTTCTTGAGTATTAATGAATAAATATAGAGTCCTTCAGTATACATGCACAGACAGTATTTCTGTTCCAAACCACACGTCCAGCCATTTGTGAAGCACAACCTTTTTAAGATAACAATAAATGTGATTTGTTAAGCTGGTTTAAAGCGGCTTCTGTTCACTGAAAACCCTTGTGTCCTTGGCTTGTACTGGTTAATTAAGTAAATGTAAATTGTGTAGTCAGAGCAGACGGCACATTTTCTGTCTCTGGTCTTTCTTTGCAGCAGCATTTGGAGGCTTTGATGTTCTGTAATTCATTCTGTCGATCTTTTTAAACAGATGTCTGTCCCAATAGACTAGGGTTTCCATTGAGAATTAGGCAAGTGGGGGTTAAAAGGAAACGGGATGAGAATATTCTTGCATTATTGTCAGTCTCAATTTCTTTTTTTTTTCTTTTTTTGTGAGTTGTGAGTTTTTAGTAATATGGATTTACCCAATTAGGATATATTTTTGCTCAGGTTAAAGAGGTAAAGTGTACAATAATATATCAATCCCAAACAACTACAAATTGGTTCAGACAAAGCAAATAGTTCTACCCCAAAACTCATGCCAATAGTAATGCCACAGTGTTTACATTTTCGTAAGTAAATTGCGAAAAAGTATTTAAAGACTCCTTGAAGGTACAATGTGTAGGAATTTCTCCCATCCAGTAGTGAAATAGTATTTTGCATTCAAACGAATAGTGATACAGCGCCTCGCTTTTTCAAATGCGTGTTGCTTCTACGGTAGCCGTTATGTACCAAAAAGCTATGACAGGATGTCTTCTAATGGCACTTCATCAAGTTTTCCTTTGGGTGAACAGGTTTGTTATTTCAAACAAACTGCAACTTGACACAACGAACAAACAGATGTTTGATAGAATGTTTCCAAAGGCAGAGAAACGACCAAGCAATGATAAAAAGCTTGTAATTTAGACCGTAACATTGTTGAGCCGTGACACCTGTTAAGAAGAAAGCAGGCAAGTTCAGCATCTCTTTTGAAAACTTTATCCTGCATCAACTCTTTCTACCTGGAAAAAGTTAAATCGTTTACGAGGATAAGTTAGATTATTGGCAGAGGTATTTGTACACCATTGAGGACATATTTATGAATAAAAATATTGATTTTAGATAACAAAATACTTAAACTACACATTGTCCCTTTAAGGCAAAATTGAAGTTGTGTGTGTATACAGGCCTACTTATGAATATATAGTGTATGTGATGAACTTTACAAATTAATTATTTTCAATCCAATATAAACTATTTATAATGTTGTCTGGAAAAAAAAAGAGTAAAATATTGATGACTCATCCTGCACTACAGGTGTCTAATCAGGTGCACTTTTGAATAATGACTATCATGTAGCAATACATGATAAAAAAAATTTTTTAAATAACTTTTCTTTGATATATCTCACCCAAACCTCCTGCTTCAATAGGATATACATCAAGACAGGAAATATAAGCTTGTCTGGCTTTTTTTGGGGTCTTTAAATTTCAGCTTTAATATAGCTGCATGCAAATCTATGATGCGTCCTGCATTGCTTTCCATTCTTAATTTATCTTTCTTTCTTTTGTTGAATAAATTCCTTGTTGTCCCCCACTAATATCTGTCAGCTTTTAGTGAGTAAAGGATTGCTTATAAGCCACTGAACTTGCACTTATGTGTATGTCTGCACCAAAACTAGGTCACTGTCTGCAGAGACTCCGTCTTTTCTGCCCGTCTGACACCCTCTTTCTTTTGCCGTGTGTCCGCTGGGGGAAGGCAGTGGTTACTGTGGGCCTATAGCATGTGTAAATGTTGGACTGGAAATGCTTTGTGGGTGATGAACAGAGTCGGAAAAATCCTCTTCATGCCCCACCACCCAATCACGAAACATCAAAGACATTTCAAGAATCACTTCTTGTAGTTTGTGTACTGTATGTGTGAATTGAACACATTTATAGTGTTATTTGAACTGACACTGTTTTCTCATAGGGTGATTGTGCAGTCAGCGTGACCACAGTTCACAATCAGAAAAACAAACCTTATCTTATTCTAACACAACCTTCTCGTCTTACATTTAGTGACAGTCACATGGTGTTTTCTTTGTTTTGTACAGTACATACTCCTCTTTAAGCTTGGGTGGAGCAGCTGATTAGTATGTGAAGAGCCTTTATTTATGTAGAAGAATCTACAGACAAAAATAACAATGTTTGTGCATATTATGTGCACATGGATGAGTTGGGTACATTTATCTGCTTGCCTTGTGTATGTGTGTATGTTTTGTGCCTATTTGTGATTAAAGTGATTGTCAGTGTGTGTTAATAATTCAAAAATCCATTACTTTCTCCCCAGTGGACGAGCACTCAATATGAAAACCACCTACGGTATCTTGAAAATGCTAATGCTAATCTGATGTTCTTGATCTTTAATGCGAGGACTAAGTAATTAAGGTTTAAATATGGTTACATGATAGGTCGAAAGTGTTGAAAAGGCCAGGGTGAGTGAAACGGAGTGAGAAAATTACACATGAGTTATTGTTTTACCTAAACAGCAATGCGATTAAAGGGAAAGCAAATACTTTGAGTTTGTTGTCAAAAAACAAACAAACTGAATGACAGTTTCTCACAGCAATGAACATGATTTGCTAATTTCTACTGCTAGCTTCTGTCAGGTATTGGGGGGTGGGGCATTTGATTTGCAGAAAGCATTTAATTGGACAACAATCTGTGTAGTTCAGGATGTGTCATCAATATTGTTTGGTCTGTACTGTTGCTTTGGAGTGTAGATTTTAAATGCGAACTTACACTTAAAGTTAATTTTGTCAGTGTGTAGGAGTATACTAATATATACTTTAAAGCTGATAGAGATGGACTAAAAGTCACAAAACTCCCAATTTAAATTTTGTAGGGTCTTTAAAATGTCAATCTGGTGAACAGTAGCTGTCAGGTAGATGCAGTATTTGGAAAGTGCACACACCAGAAAACACTCTGTTCTTTTTCAAGTGGAAAAATGGCTTAGCTTGGCTAATACTTCTGTGTGCTTGATTCGCAGTCAGTGTATGGTTTGACAGAAAGAATGTGGGGAATGGAGTATTAGTAGATGAAGATCTGTAGAGATCATAGAGTACAGAGATTATTTTAAGTAGCAGGAACTGGTTTGGTGGGAATATATATATATATAAATATATATATATATATATATATATATATATATATATATATATATATATATATATATATATGTATGTATGTGTGTGTATATATTGTTTATATAATAATTAAATCAATACATTAATCTATTTTAAAACAATTCAAATCCTATACAATTTACTAATTAAATTTGTTGACATGTACATAAGATTTTAACATCTAGTCCTATTTGCTTTAAAAGTTACATAATCTCTGAGATATATTTTGTATTTTGTAAATGTTTTACTATTTAAATTTAGCTGAAAATCCTATAATATGCGATTTAATGACAGGCTCCCATTGTGAAAACGCACTCAGTGACATTTGGATGAAAGCATCTGTAAAATACAGAAATGTAAATTGCGTGCCCCATAATTTTTTTTTTTTAAATTAAGTTTATTTTTTATGACAATGATGGTGGGAAATTTATTTATTTGAAATAAGGCTCTGCTTTTTTTGTAGCAGAGACTTTATGTTTTGTGCCTATGCAGAAATTTATTTTGAAAAATAAATATTTTCTGGTCTAAAAAAATGTGACAACTAGCTCATGTAGTAAATCCATGGTGTAAAACATAAAGTATTTCACTATATCATCTATATTTTATGGAATATGTTTCTCTGGAAATGTCTGACAGCAATCTTTTGTGACTGTATCTTATACAAAACAATCTAAGGTGGAGTAGAAATCTGAAGTCACAAAGGGCCCAAGGGGAAATCAGTGTAATTTGAGATCAGAACTATTGAGCAATAAGTCACGTTTTTTTTCTTTCTTTTTTTTCTTCAGAGCTGTAGTTCCTTATTTGGGACAGGAAGGAGAGAGATGCTTATATTACAAGATAATATCTTTGTTTTGCAATCCTAAGTATAGTACAATCTGTGCTGGGGAGAAAATAGTGTCCACGGATTAGATGAAGTTTTCTGACAGCCGTAAATAATCATTTCACACCCACACGCGCACACACACACGCACACACGCACGCACGCACGCACGCACGCACGCACGCACGCGCACGCACACACACACACACACACGCACGCACGCACGCACGCACGCACGCACACACACACACACACACACACACACACACACACAGGGTCACATCATTGCCCCAAACAGGTTTGACCGGAAGGAAAAAGGCTGAAGTTATTCCCTTTATCAATTTGCACTGTTCAGCTTGTCAAAAACAATGCATCACATGCACATGGTTAAGATTAGATTTTATCCTGAATGACAATTCATAGTTAAGAAAGTTTTGAGAGAATGATGGTGTCCATTTATCAATCTGTCCGTTAAATGGAAAACGGTATACGAGTTGACCTCTTTTTACAGGACCTGGATTGGCTGGGAGTAGCAACACCTGTACCAAGGTCAGAACATGGTAGTGAGTTATTTTAGACAGTAAGGGTTGGTGATATGGCCTCAAGCTGACCTCGTCTAATCTCACAAGGCTGTAGGACCCTCTTTATTTTACAACACACCGGGGATCTGTTTTAGATTTTGGATGGTTCTTTCACAAGGGTCATTAAACATTTTGAATTTGTTTTGTCTTTTACTGCAAATACTGTTCTAAAACGGTAGGCAACAGTATTATTTTAATATGATTTAAATTAAAGAAATTTATTTAGCCTTTATTTTTATATCATCAGTTTTTCATTTCTAAAGTTGTAATAATTGTATGTGATTTTGTTATTTTTTATATATTTTTATTCAGTTTTATTCAAGTAGTTGCAATGGCAACATTTATAATTTGTGTAATACGTTTTATTTTTTATATATATATATAAAAGCTTGATTTAAATAAAATGTAAGGCACTTTCAGTGACAAACCAAATTTAAGATAGTTGTCAAAGTGAGAGAACTGTTTATTATAAATACTTATTTCATATCTATCAGTACCGAAAATTATCTGTTTATAGTCCATGTAGTTAAATATGAACTATTTTACCCAATCACTGCTGAATTTTTTTTTACTTGTTGTTGTCGTTTAGTTCTTAGCTGGTTTAAGTTGATCTTAGTTGGTTTAAAGCAGTCTCCCAGCCTGACAAAGATAGTGTTTAGCTGGTTTATCTGGAAAACAGTTGTTCTCCCAGCCTGACAAGCTGAAAATTGCCCAAAAAACACCTAAAAGAACATTCAGGTTAGGAGACCAACAAACGTTTATTTTTTATTTTTTTCAGCAAGAATATTTGTGTGCTGTGTGTTTTTTTTTATGCATATTGTGTTGGGTTATACTTTATTTTGATGATCCACTTTAGACATTCTACTAAGTAACTTTGGAAATGCATGTCAACTACAAGTTATTAGAGTGTTAGTAGACTTTTAGGGTTTGGGTTAGTTGAAAAAGTTGACGTACTTGCAAAGTTACTTGTAGTCAGTGGAATGTCTGTTGCGGGAGCATCAAAATAAAGTGTTTGCAGATATTAAGCAGACAGTCTACTAATACTCTAATGAGAGATAATTGACATGTAGTTGCAAAGTTACTTATAGTTAGTAGAATGTCTAAAGTGGACTATCAAAATAAAGTGTTACCTTGTGTGGTTAGCTTAGAAACATGCTAACGTCACCCTTCATTGGAATCAGTTGTAAGGGAAATACAGAGTTGCTGGCATGTAAAGCGATTCAAATCAGTCACTTATGAAGTTGATGATCAGGTATAGACAGTTAGGCAGTGAAGCAGATCAATAGGGTTTGGAACAGTCGCCGTGTTTATTCCAGTTAAAACTGGTTTAAAGTTAAGTGTTGAACTAATTACAATATTTTGCCACATTTAATCTTGAATACGCTTCAGGTTGAGAAACTGTTGTGGGTTATGTTAAGTTTAATCGGAATAAAAACGATGTAATACTTTTTCCTTTGTTAACCACAGGACAAAATATAAACAAATAGCCAGAATTGTGTAAAAACAAGGAAAAGTAGGCCTAGATGTGCATGGTGCTCTGCTGCTCTCTCTATAAACGGTCCTTTTCTGATTTTGACCTTAATAGCCCTGGTTCTAGTCATGAGGAACTGATCACAGAAATCCTTCTTAGCTGGATGCTTGGCCTTTGGTTACACAATAGTGACTTTTCAACAAAGGAGAATTAAACATCTAAAGCCACATTAGTCCTGTTTTCCATTAAGTAAGTAGCGGTTAAATAATCAGGTTTGACCTTGGTCATAATATTGAACTTCTCTGACTTTAATGTCTTGACCTGAAAAAAACCTTGTTTTAATTATAGGACCGAACTGAATCAGCGTTTATTGGCAGTATTGATTATTACCCCCTATAGTAGTTTACACATTTCCTTGTAAAAAGTCATAGCCTGACGTCGTCATAATCATATTCTAGTCAGAATGTGAGACTGATGCTGCATTGGGCTGTGATTATGGGGTGTGTTTCAACCAAACCGGGAAAGAAAATGCCTCTGCACTCAATTGGATAGACCTACAACCAATCAGAGCAACGGAGTAAATGACGTAGGCCTATGTTGAGGATTCCGGGCTTCCGAAAAGGAGCTGGCAATGACCGCTGGTTATGTCCACCTCATCGTGCACGCAGAGTCGCATCGCCGTGATGCCCATTCCGGCTGCTTCTTTCACTTGGTCCTCCGTGAGTGCGACCAAAGGAGAAACAACAGTGACCACATGGTTTTCATTGTGCCCCATTTTCTTAGCGACCATTGGGTCCAGCTGATAAATTAAACTTTTGCTGAATCCCGTAGGAAGGACGGCAAAAACATCTTTTCGATCGACAAATGCCTTGATCGCGGTTCTCTGTTCCTCTTTTAAAATGAATGTGTTGTCTACATCTTCTATAACATACGCGATGGCTGAATCTACACATCTAAATTCTCCAGCGGCAGCCATTCTTTGTTGTAAACGAATTCAACCGAAGCGCTCTTTGGTGACGTAGCTAGATGATTACATTACTGTTGATCATCTGTCCATCATCGTATAAAGCCCGTCCTGACAATGTGATTGGTTCGAACAGCTTTGGTTCGGGCATACTTGCTTCACAACGGATCAAGTCCAGACCGAAATTCCCATCCTCAAATGTTGTGTGCGGGGCTAAGTTCGGTTGGCATCCAGGCTAGAAAAGTCCCCCTGTTGGTGAAAATCAAGCTTTTATTGTTGTTTATAATGTGTATGTGGTATTTTTAATCTAACCATGTGCAAACAAAATTAGTCTCAAAAACGCGGTTTGAAATCGCTGGTGTTTCTGGTCACAAACTACCTTATAAACCAATCACGTCAACGTGTGATTGTCAACGAGTGGATCTCTGAGCTGGTGAGAGTGAGTGGAGGCGGGGCTAATTTGCATATTCATAGAACCTCGTATTCTAAATGAGGCAAGGGTGTAGAGTTACATTCAAGGATTCTTTTCAAAGAAAAACTTTTAAATATGTAATTTTGGTGATCAAAGATGAATTTTATGAGATAAAATGATTGACTACAGGGGGACTTTAATGTTTCCTTGTTGCACTGTAATTAAATATTATGTTTGAATATTAAAATTAATAATGAAATTAAGATTAAATAATATTTATTTTTTTATTTTAAGAATATTAAGATTGCATGTTAAAATTGTTACTCCGTATTTATATTCAATTATTTTAAAATATATTATGTTATTGTATTTTAAAAAGTTTTATATATTTGTATATTATTGTATTATTATTTATATATTTCATATGTATTGTTTCCATGTTGCACAGTAATTTGCATTTATTTTCAGTGTGAGTCAAATTTTTCCCAGAGGTTAAAAGGTAATCTTCTTAGGTTGAGAGGTCAGTTACACAGAGTCCAAATATATCTGTGATGGCGAAACTGGCGTAAGCTGAAATTTTCTCTGGAAAATAGATAACACAATACACTCCATTGTGAAACACATGGCACAGATAGAATCAGTAGGGCTCAAGCACGGAAGTGCCCACACACACACACATACACACGCTTTATTAGCGCATTAATGGACCTCTAATGTAGACAATTCTGATGTAAAACTCAGTATTTATGACAAATTAAACTATACACATAAACATTCCCTTATCTAGCTTAAACCATCCCTTTCCCCAAGAACGTTGTTGTGTAACCGTGCGATTAAAAAAAAAGGCCTTCAGTGACCCAACGATGCGTTACACATGGATGGAGGTCCGGCTGCCTTGGCAACCGGTTCAATACGGTTATGCAAGAGACGGGATGTAGGATGGCAGAGATTGTGTTATGAATTTCCTGCTGTGTAGACAAATCAAAAGGCTTTTCTGCACCCATTCTGAAGTTACATCACCATTACAGAAATTCCACATAAAAAAAAGAAAGAAAACAGGCCAGTTGATTTTTGAAAACACGATCTTGCATTTCACACACACACACACACACACACACACACACACACACACACACACACACACACACACACACACACACACACACACACACACACACACACACACACACACACACACACACACACACACACACACGCGCACACACACACACACACACACACACACATACACACACACACACACACACACACACAGCTTTGTTTTTGTGATTTATGAGGACATTCCATAGGCGTAATGGTTTTTGAAACTATATATTCTATCCCCTTACACTGCCCCATCCCTAAACCTACCCATCACAGGAGACATGCTGCATTTTTATATTTTTTAAAAAATATTGTTTTTTATGTTTTTTAAGCTATTTGAAATATGAGGACTCATGCAATGTCCTTATAAGTCACCTGTAAGTTGTAATACCAGTGTAATATGCATGTCATTATACACATTTGTGTCCTCATATATCACAAAAACAAGCACACACACACACACACACACACACACACACACACGGTCTAATCAGTTATTTCTAGGCCAATCTGCGCATCTGTGAGTGGTTTTCCTGTGGGAGAGTTTCATATGGAGGGATTCAGATTCTTTGGTGTAGATAGTGACAGCATATACTACTGCCGAGTGTTATGTCACCTGCTTACATCGCAGTCTAACTCAACCCATTTAAGAGCACGAGGCATTCTGAAATACAGTTTCTCTGTCATTTTTTTTCTTTTTTTCGCAGCCATAGCGCCTTAAAGGCCAAAGTAAAGTTGGGCTGATGGCGTGTGCTCTGCGTGTGTCACCTCATACACCACAAAATGTGTGTGTGTAATTGCCACACTGCATATGCATCCTCAGGGTAAGTTGTGTAACAATCCTGGCACAGGCTGCCCTTTACTTACATGACAGGAAAATATATATGCGTATGTGGGCGGAGAAGGGGATTCATCTGTATCCATAATAAAGAAACATTTCTCTATGATTAAGCCAATTACATAATCATAGTTTTTGGTACACCTTACATAATATTGGCATAAAAAACTTTTTTCCCAGTTTCTGTATTGCTTATTCCACAGGCTTATCTGATGTTGCAGTGTAGACAGCCGCGTCTTAATGATGTAACAACGGCACAAACGCTGACATCAAACGCGGCTAAAGCAGGACCGCATCAATATTCTAGTAAGTGGGAGGCAGACAAATAGAGGACAGACGGGCAGCTGGTCATACCAGCGGCAGGGTCGAATGCGTTTATTAAATACCATGCAGGAAGGCTGTGCGGGCATAGAAAGACATCTGGACAGAGCAAAAGAATAGATTGATAGAATGGAGAGAGAGAAAATATATGTGTACTGGATTCCATGTTTGCATTTTTTAATGTAACCCTTTGCGGATCTTCAGTACTTAAAGAGGTTCATCCTAAAGTCAACATTTTTTCATTATTTACTCCTCATGTTGTTCCGAACCTGTATGACTATATTTCTTCTGTTTTTGTCTGAAAGAACCCTGGACACCATTGACTTTCATTGTACACTCTTATAAATAAAGGATTTGGGTTCCATGAAGGACCTATAACATCCATGGAACCTTTCCATTTCACAAAAGGCTTTTTTTAAAGTGGAAAAAGGTTCGTTATATTTTTTAAATGTTCTTCATAGTAAGAAACTGTACACTGAAAGGTTCTTTGGGTAGCCAAAAATGGTTCCTCTATGGCATTGGTGCAAAAACCAAGACATGAGGGTGAGTAAATGATGACAGAATTGACTTTTTTGGGTAAACTACTTTATGCGCTTAATGCTACAGTACACAATAGACGCCCCAGGGACAGTGTCGTTTCTAGTCCTCCTTATTTTTGATGAATTCAGCACACAGTAATCTGTTTGTGTTTTTTCTTGAACTGAATAATTCAGATAAACGCAGTGACCTCGGTTCTTAGGGACAGGATGTTCTGAACATGTCCATGTTAATTCTGCATTAATGAAGGACTGTGGAGGCCAAACACACACACGGTGACACGTGCAAACTCAAACATGCTGAAATTCATATGCACGGACACATGCGTTTACACTTATTTAAATATACTTGTATATGCAAAATATGCGGTGGAAAGAGTTTACATTGGTTTACATTTACTCACTAGCTAAAAAATGACTTGAGGTCAGGGGCGTAGGAGCCATTATACGTGGGGGGGACATGTCTCCCCCACATTTCAAAATCTAAGTTTTGTCCCCCCACTATTTCCCAATGTAAGATTTTGTTTTGGATTGCCTGCCTGTCTCTGCCGATTTCGGAGTCTCCAAATTAATCCATTCGGCAACTTTTAAATACATAATAAAATTTTTAAAAACGGCCGTATTCTTCAGCTGTTTATGTCGTCAGTCGACCATGATCGCGCCGCGCCGCGCACGCGCATGCTCCTACGCCCCTGCTTGAGGGTCTTATGAAATCATGAGCAGTTTCCCAGAGATGAAAAATAAAGCCTAAGGATAAATTTTTTTTTGTTTTAATTAAAAGCACAGTCGCTGCACAACATAACTGAAACTTAACTTAACTTAAAGGTTTTTTGTGTGTGTTTGTGTGTGTGTGTGTGTGGTTACACCTGCTCTTTTATGTTCCAGGGAGTGTTTGACATGTATACAGGTGTGGATCTCTGTTCTTGAGGTTTGTACATGTAAAGGCATGTATGCACTTTGGAAGAACATCCGTCACTTTTTTTTTCCATTTGAAGAGAAGTAAATAAAACAAGGTGTGTGTATATATATATACTTGGGGTTTTTGACAAAGTAGGATTAGTAAATGCCAACATAAAGGAGCAGTATATCAATTACAATTATTATTATTATTACAAATATACAATTACCTTTTTTATTTTTATTCCATGGCGGAAACAAGCTTCCATACAAGCGGGTAAAATTGTGAATAAAATGTCAGTGTAGGTTGATTCATCACACAAAATTGTCGTACTGCTAAGACTCAGAACATAGTGAAGTTTATTCAGTAGTTTTATGAGCTTTTAATGACGACATGTTTGACATTCCTCCTTTTGTGTCCCATGGATGAACAAAAGTCATACGCGTTTGTGACGACATGACGGTGAGTAATCATGACAGATTTTTATTGCTAAAAAAACCTTGCTTTTGAATAATTAAAATGTTACACCAATATGGAGTGACAAACACAGATCAGTGACTCTTTTCAGCCCACTAGCTGTTCATTACTCATGCAATGATCAAATGCATTTGAATATTTATAATCTTTCTGTAAATTTGTGTGATGAGTATTTAGGTCAGTTGATAATGTTCAGTCCAGCTTGTTGAGATGCTGTTTGGTTGTATTATGACTGTCTTTCACAAACTCACACATGCACAACCACATATAGGCCTGTCAGAGATACAGAAAACCTGTCACCCCAAACCCTCTAAAAGTATAGATGCCCGACACACAGCAGATTACTTTGACAGTGGCTGATAACACCATCTGTGTTTTAATTGAATTTGTCTCATTACAGAAGACGGTACAGTATCTGTCCACTGCTAAACACTAAACCAGTATTTGCACCTGTAAGCTCTGAGAATAATAACTTAAAAGCCTGGAAACAGGAGCTAATGCATGGGAATCAGATAATGCAGATAATGGTTAATGGCTAATGCAAATAAACTTATTCCATTGACTCCTGTTTATGTTAGATGCCTAGCAAGATATTGTTGTGGATCTCGATTGGGTTTTATTTAAAGGTCCCATGACATGGGGTTATTTTATTATTTTATAATGTTTCCTGGGTTGCCCTTATAATGTTAGTATGTTTTTTTAGATCAAAAATAGTCACAATTTAGAAATAACAGGCATTTTTCCTAGCCTGATTTTAGCCCTGAGCCCAAACGCTCTGTTTGAAGGGGCGTGTCTGCTGTGTGTAAACGGCCTCTGCTGTGATTTGCTGACATGCTTGCATATGAAATAGCTACGTTTACATGTGAAACTCTCTCGAATACTTTTACTACAGCTATTATACCTTTTTACTATTACAACTATCGAGATTAACAAATCGTGAGAAGTTTTTAAAGTATTTAGATCTATTCCCATCACATAAAATGTTGCCATGATGAGCATTGAGCAAGCAGATGGTCTGTTGATCGCGAGAATGAAGATCTTATCATTGCAACACATGCACTCTCTCTAATGCTTTCACCAATGCAAACACAATGATGTAAATACAGTAAGAGCTTTGTTGTGCAGTGTAACGTGCGTCATTGATTTCATAACGAGTTTGGCAAGTGTCCAGATAAACTCGCGCTGTGTGGAAAGATTGTTCTTTGATCGCTTTCTGTATATAATTTATTCACAATTTAAATACGATTATTTTCATCCTACTAAAATAATGCTAAGCGATGTGAAGTTGATATTTTAGTCACTGGCTTGACTTACTGATCCATAAACAGTATTGAACGATTTTGAGAGAAAGATTAGCCTTATGTTACCCATATGAACTTGAACAATTACAACATCAGAAATTGTTGCTTGGTAGCTAGATCATTAGTTGACTTACTTGCCCGAGGTTTGTAGCTGCATGGGCCAAAGAGAGTTGGGTATGAATCAAAACATAAATAATATAGCGTCTCGACGACATGGCGACAAACACACTCTACAAACGAAACTCTTCCTCTTCTCGGTGAGTGCAACAAGACCACGTCCCCTTTTTAATGTATTCCTGTGGGCGGAGATTAGTCAAAAAACTGTTCTAGTTACGTCATTAAAAAAGGAAGTAGAGGGATGTAGTCCAAACCGGACGTTCGCTGTAGGCTTTGAAAAGGGACTTCTGTTCAATAAAATATCTCGCTAGGCATTGAACTTTGAGCTTTATAATTTTACAGGTATTATTTATGCTCTAACAGCAACATTACACACTAACTAAAGTTTGAAAAATGGAATCGCGAAGAACGTACGGGACCTTTAAGCATCAACTCTGCCTCAGATGTTTTTCCTAACATTCTTTGGGTTCATTAAAAATGGACTTTAATGAGTGTTGACATACAGCAAAAAGCCCATTCACACCAATAATGACAACTAAAGATAACTATATTAATGTTCACACCAGCGGACTGTTTATTCTAAGCATGCACTGCTGTTTTGTTGTCTGCTGCTTAAAGGGGCCATATGTCAAAATGTTCATGTATTAATCGCTTTTTTATTGCCAATGTTTGAAAATTCCCATATTCATAGGTTGTCTATGAAAGCCTGTATGCAGACTGATTTTTATGTGAAGCACTCAGGTTGTTTTTGCTGGGAAAATCCAAAGGATGTGACTTTTATGCCTGCTCTCGAAGGCCTCCATGCCGTTGTGCTGTTTCTCACTGCTGTCATTTTTGTTGTGTGTTTATTTTGTAAATGAGAGGGAAAAGCACAGCCCATATTTAAATATTCATCTAAACATCACTCTCAGCAGCGTGGACGGCGTATGGATGTTCGTCAACAGTATACATTCCTGAAAATTAAGGTATTTCCAACTTCTTTTTACCCAAAGAGAACAAAAAAATTAATTTGGTGTCAGCATATCAGGCAATTGAATCACACGATTTCAGCTGGTAAAAAAATCCTTCTGAAAGTGATTCCAACAATATTGTTTTTCTGTGTCATTATCGTTATAGTTGTGGTGTAGACTCTGCTATTCTTTTATATTTAGAACGTTATCTTCATTATTATAATCTTAGTTATAGTCCTTGGTGTGACCGGGCCTTAAGAGTGTAGAGAGGGGGAAAAAAAGTGGATAGCACAGCACTTTAATTTTTGTTCTCTTTTGCAAAAACTCATGTGAGATTGAATGAGTAACTAATATCTGAGATTCAGCAGAAGTCTCCATTTGCTCTCCATGTAATCTCATATCTGTCCTCAGGAGAAACAATTAAGAGTCATATTATAATTTGTCCTTTTTCTTTCTTCCACACACCTTCACGACGCATAGATGATCTACTGCCAAAACGTGTAGTACGCAACATTCTGTATCGCATAATGCATTTCACTCAACGTGACCTTTAATTTCCAATGTAATAAATGAACCAGAAATAATAATTTGTTTATAAACCAAAAACACATATACAGTAATACTCCCTCACTTACCTAAATAATTCACATTGCTCATTGAACTAAACAGGTATTTCATAATTACAGAGGACTGCATTGGTCTGTAATGAGTGTTTCTAGTTAGTGGCTACGATAATCAGTAAGCAGGAAAATAACTGCTTGTGAAGTCTTCCAGGAAGTGTTAGTCACTGTGAGAGAGAGAGAGAGAGAGAGAGAGAGAGAGAGAGAGAGAGAGAGAGAGGGAGAGAGAGAGGGAGGGAGAGAGAGAGAGAGAGAGAGAGAGAGAGAGAGGGAGAGAGAGAGGGAGGGAGAGAGAGAGAGAGAGAGAGAGATGGAGATGGCTAACTAAGTACATGAAAACTTTCTGGCAAGATGATCAATAATCTATTTGTGTTTGACTGTTTCTTTTTGTTTTGATTCTTTCCTCATGTCAGAGGTATTTCTCTCCACACATGTTCGGTGTGTTTAAGTTGCTAGATGATAAAAGAGCTAATGAAGGATGTGGGAGGCCAGAGCCACATAAAGGAAGCATAATATTTCAAACAGATGCAAATAAGACACACACACATTAATCTAAAGAGCTACATTCATTTCTTTATAATGTGCAGTATAGGGAGAGTAATGGGTAGGAGAAGGTTGTTGAGCGATCTAGCATCTGGTTGAAAGTGTGTGTTATGATGTGTTGTGTATAAACTCTGGAATATGCCTACACACTAAAACATGTTCATGTACCCACAGGAAGACTGTGTGGGGGTCTGGTCTTAATGCCTAAATTGAAGGGACAAAATGTCTCCAAAGTAAAACCTGATATTACCTCCATTGTGGGGACCACACAAGGAAAATGGCTTAATAAACGACCTAATAAAAAATTTAACTATGGAACGTTTTGTGTAAGAGAAAATACCATAAACTCAGTTTAAAAAATGTGTTTATGTATAGAGTCAACTTTATTTGCGGTCATTTAAAAAAATCTTTTCTATAAATATATTTTTTGTGAGATGTAAACTATATGTATGTAATTATATGTAAAAAGAACATAAAGAATATATATAAGTTTTATATATATTCTATAATTTGTTTATTCTTTATGTATAGAGATTTAGTAGAACTTGTTCATATAAATCATAAATTAGTATATAAATGCAAGGATTTTAATCTATAAGTTTTTCAATTTTAAAACTATTTATTATGCATACATATTTATGTGTGTTTATGTATGTTTAGCTATATTATGCTACAGTATATGTATATAGGGACAACTATATTTGCGGTCATTTTTGGGGATTCTAAACATTTTTTTATTCCTAGAAATCAGAAATCAGAATCAGAATTCCTATAAAAAAAGTCAGAAAAATACTGTATACTGTATGATATACTTTTTCTATGATTAACTCTAACCATAAAACTATATGTATAAAGAGAGAGTTTGTAGAACTTATTCATATCATTCACATAAATCATAAAACAAACAAAAAAATGTTTAAATAAAAACTATCAAATCTATGATATTTCCCTATTTAGATAGCTTAGCAAAATGTTTAAGTGAGTGTTTGTGTGTGTACCAGAGCACAGAAGGAAGAAGGTTTCCAGACAATCTAATTGAATCCACTCAAAAGACTGGATTACTTCTGTGTCTGTCCATAAACAGACACACATACTCAGTGCATTATAAAATTACACCGGCTTTATATTTCCCCCCCAAACTGGCACAGCTCAGTGGAGATTTGAGGGTCTGGTCTTCACTTTACCACACCATGATGAGAAGGGACAGCCTGCGCTCTCTTCATTTTAAGTGGATTGTCTGGGGTTCCTGGAGCAGAACAGACTGGCCCCTCAGTTTCTGTCAAAACTGTGTGTAAACAAACAAAATGTGGAAGCGGTCTTATATGTTATTATAGCATAATTGTTTTAGTGAATCGGTTTGTTCGCATGGTTCATGTAAATGAACCAGATCAAAATGAAATAATGCACTCTGTTTGAATCTCTGTGCACAAGTCCAGAAAAGCAACAGCCAATGACCAGGACTTAACATCCTAATCTGGCCATATCTTTTTTTTGGGAGGAGTAGAAAAATTGGCACATTTTCCATCGGTGCAAGCAAACAAGCCAAGGCTCTACAACATTAATCATCAACATGTCAGCCGGTGGTTCGATCTGAGACAGGTTGACATGGAAACAAAGTGACTTATCTAGATTGTGACTGAGAGACACTCTTCTAATTTAAACACCCTTCAGGATAGGGAGAAAACAGCCTTTCTTAGGGGACAAACCAATTTGACAGTGTTATTATTGAAATTCTCTCAACAGGGTGGATTTGACAGTTATTTATAGTTTGTATCCAGGGTAAAAGAAAGTAGATTGGTTGTGGGGATGAGTTTTATTCAGATGTCAGGTGTCAGTGCAAGCTTTATGTGTAAATTTCAAGCTGAATAGGCCATTTGTCTGCTTGTGTCTGCTTGTGTACACCTCATAACAATTAAAAGTAATAGATTATTATTATTTTTTAATAAATATTTATATTTTGTAACAAACTTTATGAATAACCTGGCTATATTTTCACCACAGTCACACCACATGACATTTACAACATGAACGAACCTTGCTTTGCCATAAAAAGGTCAAATTAACCAAACTTTTAAGTTGTTTGGACCAGATGACTTTTGGATGCAACACATGATTGTGATTTATTTATTTATTTATTCTTTAACATATTAATAAGTGAAAGGGTTTTAAAAAAGACTTTTCATTCTTTTAATGAGCCTCCTTTTTTCAGTTTGATATATGGGCAGTTGATATCAACTTCAGCTGATGCCAGTTCATCCTGACATTGTGTTTGTAAATCTCATTATATGCATGAATTAATAGCTAAAAATGTGTACAGTATAGTTTACACATAAACACAAGAGTTTTCTGGACACTGAAAGGGTTAACACTGATCTTTCCTAACCCTCTGAAATCAGTTTTATCTGCTCTTGCACGGTGTCTGTTCAGCCTGACCTAAAAACATATCATCATCCGAGCGAGAGAGACACAAGCTTATGAAATGAACATCTGTCTACGGCAGACATGCTCCTGTAAGCCGTACCCAGACGTATTGTTTTCAAAGTTTCCAAGGAAAGCTTCTAAAATGAACCCTTGGGAAGGGAAATCTAAAGGGTGGAAGAAGCGTGAAGGTGGTTTGCTTTTGTAAATGAGCATTTCAAGCTCTATTAAAATGCAAATATGATCTCTGAACTTTTGCGTATCTCCTTTTGTGAAACGCATCGCAGCACCTTGAGAAAGATGAATCGTCTTTTGGGAAACTCAACTCGACAACTCAAAAATCTCTCTCAGCGTCTCTCCTTAGTTTGAGAGAGTGCACTTTCACACAATGCTAAGCATCTGTTTTTTTCCCCCTACTCAAGGGACTGCATGATTGGTTAAATTAGTTACTATGCAGCCAATGAGAGGTCTGTTGTCATGCAGTCTTGGTCGTCTTTGGCGTCACCTATCAGGCCCCCCACAGCCAAACTCCTGCCTCCCCCTAAACACACACAAACACAAGTTTGCCAATGAGAGCTGTCATGACATAATAATACGTCTCGCCAACCTGACCCCCCCTGCAGATAGGCCTACACACAGTTTAAGCCTAGATCTCACCACCAGACAAATCAGCAGTGTCTCTAAGTCTGCCACATGTCTTTCCTCTAATGCGCTCATGGGTGGCCCTTAACCCTTGTTCTCTTGAAAAGCACTCTGCAATATATGGGATATATATTTATACGTATATTCTATAATATTATTGTTAAGTTATTGTATAATTACTGTAGTTATGTCAGGAGTTTTCAAATTTTTATGCCACTAGCTATGTTTCCATCTATGTATTCCAGCCCGTTCTCATCCCAAGGCGTAATATAATGACGCTTTTGCCAAAGCGTCTATATCGAACGCGCATGGTACCCTTTAGCGTCAATATGAGACGCCGAAATATATGGGTCAGAAGGCGCCTCCTAGCGGTCTAACCCTAACCCTACACCATACCTAAACCTACCCATCTCTCTGCGTGTTATATTGACGCTAAAGGGTTCCATGCGCGTTCGATATAGACGCTTTGTCAAAGTGTCAGAATATTACGCCTTGGGATGAGAATGCGTTGTGTATTCTTATGCACATTTTGGAATATTTAATTAAAAAAAAACACTGGATGGAAACACCAAGAGGCGCATAAATTCTAAAAATGTGCATAAAAAATGCATGGGCTCCTTTGAGGTGGATACATTTTTTAACGGTTAAGAAGAACTACAATGGAAACACATTTACCGAATAATCCCTCGATGCGCAACCTAAAACTCACGTGACTTTGTGGACTAAACAGTGGATGTGAAATGCCTGAGCCAAAGTCTAGCATCAGAATGATTGTATAATGACCTTCCAAAAGAGTCTCACGCGGTTTCGTTCCCAAACACCAGCATCCGAACGCAAGATAAAATGACTCTGAGACGCAAGTCATTTATGATAAAGAAAAAACTCATTTTTATTAGATATTTTGTGCCAATTTCCTAGGAAGTGATGATTTTGTTCTTTTGAACACATGAGATGGACATGCTGCCTTATGTATTATGCAATATTCCAATTTTGCGCAAAAGTTAAATGCGCAACTTTGAATGGAAACATAGCTTTGACACTTTCTAGTAATATGATGCTAAATTTATAAAGCTTCAAGATGTATAGCTAAAATATGAAGGCATGTATTTTCATGTATAAAGATGGATTTACAATAAATATATAAAAATAAAAATATTATAAATAGATATGCAACTGTTAAGTTGACACAACACTTGTTTCTACCATAAAAACTATTAGATGGATACATTTAAAAAATAAACATAAAACTATGGCTATCTGTAAAATATCCAGTCCTTAGAAAGTAGAATTAAATTGTAATGCTTTCAAATTTGTCAAATGTTTATGGTATTATACTTTGTGTGATTTACATTTAAAATCTTATAGTTTTATTAGATCTTCCCCTCTGCTATAGCTCTTAAATCAAAGATGGTGCAATTAGATGCATTGTGAATTAGAATTGCATCTGTTTTTAGTGCATATTTTAATTGTGTGTGCGTGTGTTTGATTGATCGGGAAATGCAGTATTGATACATGCGTCATGAAGCATATGGTGTGCTTTAAAACACACACACACACACACACACACACACACACACACACACACACACACACACACACACACACACACACACACACACACAATCTGTACATATGGTCCTTTGAATATTCATGCAGTAGGTTACAGCCAAATTTAAAATCACAGTCTAACTTGGCAGGCTTTTAAACAGCACTCTGGAAATCTGTCTCGCTCTCTCTATCTTTGTACTTTGCATTATCATCAGAATATCACCAGCTGTGTCTTAGTCTCTAGCGTCCTACATGTGCACAGATCAATACAATGCCTATATGAGTCTGTCTGTGTGCATGCGTTTAATAATCCTCACAGATAGAGAGCTCCATTATATAGATTGTTCTGTCTTTTACATCAGTCTCATTCTTACATGTTAAAGTGGAGTAGGAATGCAACGTCCCGTCATCAACACAAACTTAATCAACTCTTATCTTTATGGTTAGTCAGATTTGATTTGAGGTCATTTAGACCATATTTCTTGTTTTAAGCATAATTTTGGTTATATTCTTAACAAGTTGCTATTCCCAAAAGGTAAATAGATATCTGTATATAGTATTTTGAAAATATAATGTTCTCTGACCCTAATGGTAGGGGGTGAGTTATACATTTCCCATTCGTCAACAAGATGACACATGTATCTCATTTTTTCTTTCAACACGTCTCCTCGCTTTTTTTTTATTGCTCTCAGTGCTTTCCAAAGACTTTGAGCTCCTCTCTACACATTGACTGACCCACATGTCCAATGAAAACATGAAGAGGGCAGCAATACGCTGGGATATTCTAGGCAGGGTTAAGACAACAGAGCAGGGGCCTCCCGGTGCCCCGCTTCAGGCCTCATAGATCTCATGAAAGAAAGATGGATCCGTGAAAATATTTGGATGTTCTAGGCGAGCGAAGTGCCTGAAAGTCTATGTTTGTGCATGTGTGACTGGCAGCGTTTCCGGTCATCCAGGACTAAAGTGAAGTGCTTCTCAAGATCGGTTACTTTAGAAACCTTCTGGTGATCGGCTCTAGGTTGTGAGACCGAGTTAAAATTAGTGGTGAGCTTTGATTAAACATGTACGCAGGCTTTTCTGTCAGAGACATGGGCGGCAGACAGATTGTCCTGTAGTTAGTGACATCAGAGAGACAGATGGTTGATAAGGTTTTATATGCGTATAAAGATAAGGCAAGCATAGAGTTCATTTGCTCTGTACTGTATGATAGTGACACAAACAAATTGATCACTGTCTGCGACCTATGACCTTTTAAACCCCTGACCCCCAGCAGACAGAGAAAATGGCAGATGGGTCTTTGGTTGAGGGGAGGGGATATCCTATTTTCAGTCAATGTCATTGTGTGCTCACTCTGGCTCTTCTTCCTCTGTTTTCCCTTCTGTTTTCAATAGAAGCATCGCTAGTTTCAGTAGAAACTTTACCAAATAAAACCACATTCAAGTCAGGTTGTACACAAAACCAGAAAGCACTTTCTTGGTGGGTAAATTACTCTGTGAGAGTTTTTGAACCACCCAAGCAGGACAGGATCCGAAATGGGAATCATGGTAATTGAATGGGCTTTTTGACCTCAAACATTGTCTGTTTATCACTTTATGTTCAAAAAACAGTTGTTACTTTTGTATAAGCATTCTTATTTATCACTTCTTTATTAACCAAATTCACACTGAATGCAGCAAAAATAAGTTAACTTTTAAGTATTTATGTCATTGTCATGTTCTTTATGCGCAAACTTGTTTTCTTTTTATATCAAAGATTAGTGTTATAGTATTATATTTAATCACAAAATTCAGTTTTATTTACCTTAAGCAATTAACGTGCTATACCGCATACAGAAATGTCATTAAACGAGATTTTGTGTATATTTTAATTGAACGGGGCTTGATTCATCAAATGATAATAGAAAAGAGCCAAGCATATTCAGAAACATGGTGTAGTCACGTATATTATCACCAGTCACCTGACTCTTGAGAATTGCTGTTGGAGTAATAGGCCTACTATAAAATCCCAGTAAAGTATGCAAGAAATTGGTGGTCCGCTGTGTTCTCCATAGGCTATCACTCAGAACCGGTGGCGGTGGGCAATTCGAGTTTAAACAAGTACGTTTTTATCGGTCATAACTTCTATACAGAAATAGCAGACACCTACGCTAAACGTTTGCGTCAAAACTGAAGAATACTTTGGGCTTTAATGAATTCACTTACATGAGTCTAAATAATCTTTTTAATACTTCATTTAATAGCGAGTTTTTGTGTGAACTTCATTGCAGTGGTGGATTGGTTATTGAGTGGATTGATGAATAAGTGTTTATGTAGCCTGCACACACTCACACTCACACACGCACTCAAACTCACACAAAGTGCAGTCAATTAGTCCTTTCGAAAGCTAAAACATTTGCTTTTGTTTCAGATCTAAACTATCGATTTGGACAATCAACCATGAGGTGTCTATAGCTGTCTTTGACTTCATCACTGTTCGGGTAAAATACAGACTGTCAACTTTAATTTTAGGATATTTGCATGCATAAACAACAAGCCGTGTTGAAATTACAGTCCTTTGAGCAAATGTAATTGGACAGCTGTCTGTTCAGCTGTCTCCTGACCAGGTGTGCGTCATTATAGCATTAGCACGTGCACACAGGAGAGTTAACAAAAGCTTAAGTGTTGAGTCTAGGTGTGTCATTGCTGTCTTTCAACACATGTGAAGTGTTTACCACTGACACCATCTTAAATTGGTAGCAATACTGATATAAGGCCTGCAAATACAGCGTTCAGATATATTATATCATATTCAAGCTCTTCTTAAGAGTGCATGTGAGATGACACCCTTTATTCTACTCCCTCCCTGTTGGCATTTGTTGCCCTGTTGCCTCCCTGTTGCCAACAGTTGATTGTCACTTTTCCCATACAGGTGGTGTGTCCTGAACAATACCAACACTGTCCTTTCTTTTCCCGAGTCTTTGTCATTCCCTCTTTCTGTCCATCTAGAGCTCAGGGCCCCTGCGTCAGTATGATAGTATTGAAACATTTCTCAGTGTCCTACTGTTTTATATTTTCATGTGTGCTGACGCCAGTAGCACTTCATACACAGGTAGCTTGAAAAGTTTGTTGGAGAAACAATTCGCTTCTGTATACAATTCTGACCTGAATTCTTATGTAACACAATGGAGTGGTCAGTCTGGTTGAGCGTTTGAAAAGATAAAATGGTCCTCTACCATCCCCTTGTGGTTTATTGTAAGAACTAAATCCGTTTTTTTTATGCCTATTTTTGTAAATGCTTCCTATTTTTTATGTATATAAAATTATTATTCATAATTTCACAACATCTTTTATATTTGTATTTTAATATATATAATTATACTTCACCCTCTGCTGTATTTTAGGTGGTGTGTATATAATGAAGTATTTTAGATGTGTTTATCAGGTGTGGTTGCTTAAACATCCTTAAATTGAGTGCAGACCCGCTGTGTCAGTCTGTGAGGGGCTACATTGTTGTCCACTTATTAAGTTAAATACTTGTCTTAATGGTTTATACTTGTCTTAACGCTTTCAAACTGTAGACCAGGGGGCCTCAAGGGGGTGCTAGGGGGCCCATGAAAAATGTCAGAAAAAACAACAACATTATTGAGTAATAAGTCAATATGTGTCAATTGTGAAACGTGTTATACAGATACATTTGATTAATTAATACTTATTTGAATTAATAATATTGTTCAGATAATATTTCCTGCCAGCTCACACGCTCCTCTCCTGCTGCTTGGAGGTGCCAGCAAACATCTTTTTTTAATCATATTTTTATTTTCTCACAATCTGGATAAATCTGCGTCTGATAAAGCTCCACTGGGACAAACAGTGGGATTCAGAGTTAGGTAGTGGTTTGCAAAAATGACCCTGAAAAGTGGAGGAATTTCTAACAAAAGGTTTTGCACCATTTGTTTGCACTTGTCTCTTGGTTTGATATTTTGTATCTGTTACAATTAGTGGAGTAGTGGTTAAACAAAATGTTTTTTACAATGACAGATTCTGAAACTGTTACATTTGAATTCTCTGTCTTAAATATTTGGTTTTGCCCTTTAGAAAAATAGCTTAACTTTCTTCTTCCAAAAGTTTTGTCTCACCTCACACAGCTAAATATTAACCTATTGAAAGGTCAAATGTCACAGACCTTTTAGGGAAACACTTGTCATTGTGGTGCCAGTGGGTCGGCACTGGTGTCTGTGAAAGTAAGGCAAATAGTGTGGATCCTAAAATGAATCCTGACCTTTGACCTCCCTAACGTAAGTCTATCTCCGTTCCCCTGAAATGATCCGTTAGATTTTTCTGGATTTAGTGTGTGAGTGAGAAAATTCCCGTAATGATAAGTGTCTTTGAAGAGAGCTTTTACTTAAGAGTGTTTCATTTTCCTGAGTGTGTATGTGGAATTGCATTAGGGAGAAGGAGAGCCTTTAAATGCGTCCATTAGTCCGTATGCGCATCTATTTTGTTGTGTATGTGTGTACTGAGTCAGTGTCGGTGGTGTAAAGACGGTCTGTGCAACACAGGAAGCCAGCATGTCTTCCATATCTGCAGAAAACAAGGACTCATACATCTGAAGGACGCCACATACTCACCTTGAACACACTCCAGGTAAGCTGTGCCTGCTGGGCAGATCTCATTAAAAAAATCTTTAAGATCTGGATTTATTACTCACGATCAGTTACTGCTTGTAAATGGAAGCCGGTCAGATGCTTCCTGGCACCTTTATTTTGGTTGTCAGCCATTTCATGTGTGTAACGTTTTTATTTCAGTCTCCAAGTGCTTGGTTAATCGCCACAGACCTTTACTGCAGGCAAATAAATTTAACGATCAGAATTGTTTTCTTCTCCTTAGCCATTTTTAGCCAAAAAATGAAGCCTCCAATGCTGCTGTTTTGGATTTTTGCTGTGCCTGTACACACCTTTGTGCTTCAGCCGAGTGAGTGTTCCTTGAATTTAACTCATTTAAATTACTCATTACTCATTATTAAATGATTACTTTTACTTAATATTTTGTTAGGTCTGTGTTTTAAGGTTAAGTACAGAATTCTGACATGCACTTGGACTAATAAACATTCATTATGTTTAATTCAAACTAGGGCTGTTAAACGATTAATCGCATCCAAAATAAAAGTTTGTTTACATAATAAATGTGTGTGTACTGTGTATAATTATTTGATATTTATAAATACATACACATCCTTGTATATATTTAAGAAATATTTGCATGTATATACTATATATAGATTTATATATAATTTATATTATATATAAATATAAATATTTTATATATAAATAAAACAATTTTCTTAAATATATAAATGCACGTGTGTGTATTTATACATACAAAATAATTATACACAGTACAAACACATTTATTATGTAAACACAAACTTTTATTTTGGATGCGATTGATCGCGATTAATTGTTTAACATTTATTTTTTTTTTTTTTTTAATATTTTAAGTCAGTAATATCCCTACATAATGACTCTCAGTGCAGTTATTTAATCATGTAACATAGATTGCCCAAATTATCTTTCTGTTTTTAATGTATTTTAGTTGGAAATGTCCTAAAAGCAACTGAATCACTTATTTGTGAGGTGTAAAGTGTTTGTGAAGTTCACACAGGTGTATTAACCTTTATAGGTGTAAATGTGACAGTCCTGCGGAATGTATCTGTAGAAGGTGATCTTTGGGCCAAGCAGAGACTTGATCAGTTGATGGAGGCTCTCAACACTGGAAAGGAGAAAAGAAGTGAAGAAAAAGCCACAGTCCAAGGGGTGGATGAAGAAACAGACACAGTTCACAGTAAGAGAACTGAAGAGCATGATATAAAGAAAGCACAAAGCAAGAAACAAACAAGAGGGCACACAGAAAGTAAAGTAATAAAGAAGGAAGTCAAAGAAAAAGAGGATCAGCAAGGACAAAATCTGTCGGATGCATTATCAGCCAAACCCGTCCTCACTGCATGGAATACCACCTATTTACAAGAAGTGGAGGATGAGGAACATCTACCTTCAACAGTCAATCAATATACCACTCCTCCTGCCATGGTCGCTGCCTTCCAACCTGTCCTGCACTTGCTTAAAGAATCAGCTACTCTACTTCCATCATCCCCCTCCACATCACAAAGACAAGCAACTGCTGATACCTTGTCTATCATAACCAATAATGCACTTTCATCCAAACCTACAGTTGAAACCACTCACATTTTAAATTCAACTGCTGAGGCAATGGAAACCACCTTACTAGTGAATGAAAGCAGCGCAATTGATGACCTCAGAGTGGAACTCCACGTCACGAATGACTCTAAACTTCACCCACTGGAGGAAGTGAGTGTTGATGTCACAGCATTGGCAGGAAGGGCAGGACCCATTGCAAAGGCCCCTCCGAGTACTTTTATGGCAAAACTCCCAAAAAAAGCAGCAGGTGCCAAACTTAAAGACAACACAACACTAAAAGCGAAGAAAAAAAAGGTAATCAAAGGAAAGGTGAAGAAGGCAACCAAAGTTTTGAAAAAAGCAAAGAAAGTGAAAAAGTTAAAACGAGAGCGGAAATTGAAGCCAACAACACCTTCGTATTTTCCCTATTTTGAAGATCACTACTGTCCCTCAGAATGTTCCTGCTATGGGAGGTATGTTTCTGCTAGGTCTTAAAACAACATGCTTACGAATTATCCTTATGCTACTGAGTATTGCTTCAGTTTCTATGCTTTAATTTGACATGTAATATGATCTCTTGTTTTCCAGGGTTGTGCAGTGTTCCGATAAAGATTTGGGCAAAATACCTTATGGAATTCCATACAACTCCCGTTACATCCTCTTAATGAACAACCACATCGATAGCATTCAGTTGAACTTGCTCTCCGAGTACGACTCCATGGAGTTCCTGGTGTTAAGCAACAACCGTTTAACAGATGCGTCGATCGAGGGTGCCTTTGAAGGGATCCAGAGCCTAAAGAGACTATACGTGGAGCGGAACCTTCTCCGAAGCATTCCCACCGACCTGCCAGTTACTCTCGAGGAACTGCGGCTGGATGGGAACCAGATAAGTGTGATGTCTGATGCAGCTTTCGGACGCTGCCCAGGCCTTCTGATCCTCAGCCTGAGCAACAACAGCCTGGGGAATAAATCGTCTACCATCCCTCCGGGAGTTCTACTTCCTTTGGGCAAACTTCGAACACTTACACTTTCCTACAACCAGCTTTCCTCTGTTCCGCTGCAGCTGCCCCTCAGTCTTCAAGAACTCTATCTCAGAGGCAACCGCATTCAAAGTCTTCAAGGCAACATGTTCTGGGGTGTAGCGGAGCTGCAGGTGCTGGATCTAAGTGCAAATAGATTGACCAATAAAGGACTTGGGAAAGCAGCATTTCTGAATGCCAGTAACCTTGAGAGTTTAAATCTAGAGGGCAATTCTTTGAAGCAGGTTCCTCACAATCTACCCTGGACCATAAAGACCCTCAACTTGGAAGGAAACTTCATATCTAGCATAACTAAGGATGCTTTTATTTCAATGCCTCAGTTGGAGCACCTAGGACTAGCAAGAAACAAGATCACCAAGGTGGCCCTTGGTGCCTTTCGAGTTCTTCCACTTCTGCATCAACTAGACATGAGTCACAACGCCTTACAACAGGTTCCACGGCAGCTCCCGTTGTGGCTACACTCTGCTACATTTGCGAACAACAAGATCCATGCAATTCCACGTGATGCTTTCTGTTGGGGTCAAGGCAGCGAGTCTCCCCTTAGTCGCCTGGTCAAGGTGCACCTGGAATATAACATGATAGATCTGGGCCACCTGGACACGTTGGCATTCCGATGCCTCAGAGGCTTTCAGGTGGTTCAGTTTTACTAAACTAAACTGATTGGGAAGCCCTGGAAATGGTCATCAAGTGGAATTTACTAGTTTTAGCTTGGTTTTTCTTTCTTGTCTGGACTTAAGAACTTTAACAGAGCCAAGCGGCATCTGGTACCATGATGAAGAAAATCGAAAGTAAAGTAAAAAAAGTTTTTTTGAGGATTAAGAGTCTTAAATTTGCAGTTAGTGATATGGACTGTACATGTCAAATAGGGCAAAAATTATATCCAGACACTGACCTTACAAAATAGGATTGTGTAGTGTGTTGACACATAAAGAGCGGTAGCGCTCATGGGGACATGGTTTTGAGTCCAGCCTGGGTCACCATCCATTCCTGGTGTCCATTTCCTTATACCTTCCTGTTGCTGCGACACTGATTTTATTAAATAACCCCCCCCCCCCCAAAAAAAATGTTAATGTCTGTGTCTTGGGCGACTTGACTTCCATAAGATGCATTGATGTTTGCAACTGTTACATCACTGAAATGTGACTAGTTATTGAACACCAGGGGGAACAAGGCTGTTTTGCTAGGACAAATCTCAATACAGTTAATCTTGTAAGATGATATTGATGTTTCATATAGTGTATTACCTATTAAAATAAAACACCCATTTTCTAACCTGGCAGTCTATCTATCTCTCTCTTGCCAATGTTATATCAGCACTGATTTGCCAAAGTGGTTCTTCATGACCTTTCATAGCTCAAGGGCATGCTGCAAAGATACACTGTTGAAAAATTATGATTTGATTGGTTTTAAACAGGAAATTCATCATGACAAGTATATAAAACATTGTCAGCATGTTTTGCATTATCCCTAATAAAATAAAAACGTTTTTTTTCTGATTTTATTTTTTTTTTTGTGGTAAATGCTTGGCAGGGTTTACTGCTTGGCTGTGGTGATTCTTGCCAGATTTAGTGACACAGTGAAGAAAAGCACATTATTCAGAATTTGGCCAGGGTTAACTTGGCTGTTTCTTTCTTTCTCTCTCTCACACACATGGGACTTACACAGTCCATCTAGGCCAATGCATCCAATATGCTTGTGTGTGTTTAGGAAAGAAATCTACTGCAAAACAAACATGTTTGGTTGAAAGTTTTTGAGTGTCCTCTTGCTCCAGGCCATGCACGCAGGATGAGTCCAGAATTAAGGGCAACACTACATTGTGAGAGAAACTTGTACTTGGTTGTATTCACCAATAGATGGCAGAAGAGTACATTTTTAAAAAATGCTGCGCAATACACAACTTTGAATCATTCTTTTTTTTTCTTTTTTTTCTGGTTATTCTAAAATGAATTGCAGGTCTATTCATATGTTCTATTAAAATATTTGAAATCTGTTTGCAGATTGTATACGGCTCTGCTCCCCCCAATATTCATATCAGCTGTAGATCAATATGGGTTGTTATTGACTGTTCTTTAAAATTTTACATTTGCCCCCAAAATCTTGAATATGTGTGACATTAATTTAATCTTACCTTTTGAAACAGATATTTTGTGCTTGGTCAAAGATATGACTAGGCTTTTTTGACACGGCGCTGCCAAAATCTTGAGGTCTTTACTTTCAATTAAGTGAGACTTTTTAAGCAAACCACATGAGTGTGTGTAAGTGGAGAATGAGTCAGTGAATACAAAGAAAGAGAAGTGAAGAGGGGGAAGGGGGTGACAAAGTGAGAGAGAAATGAGATGGAAAGAAAGCAAATAGCAGCTTCATGTGTAGGGTTGGTGAATTCCATCTGTCTAATAATGCAGGAAAGCTACGTGGCACTGGGAGACAGCTGGAGAAAGAGAGAGAGAGGGAGAGAGGGAAAGAAGGGAGGAAGACAGAAAAAAATAAGGATTTTAGGAAGGTGAAGGACTCTTCCAGAACCTCCCTACAGTCCAGCAGGACCCTGACCCCTATAATTTATCTTTTTGATAAATTATTATTTTTTACTGTTTTTCTTTTTACTTGTTCAGCTGATCTTATAACCAGCCCATCTTATAACCATAGTTTTTTTTACTATTTACTAATAGGAGGGTGGGTAAGCTGTGACAAGGCATGATGTGATGATATGTGATATGTGATGAAAAGGCAGACCCTAATTTTTGTCAGGATGTCTTTTATTAACTAAAATGATAAGGAATCAGCTATAAGTAAAGGCTATACAAATATGACTTCTATAGTGACACGATTTATCAAAGTGGTAAGCTGAATTATTATGTATCTACAATATATATGTAAAATACACCTATCAACATTTAAAAAAGAAAAACATTGAGTAATGCATCCCATTCTAAAATCCCATTGGAAATAAAGCAACAATAATCCATTTTTTACCTACCTTGTAAAAAGGCTTTTATACTTTTCACATGTGTATCTGTCAATCACAGGCAGTGATGATCATTTATGCACTATTTATGCTCAATTTAGTAAATCAAGGTGGCACAATTTACCGCTGTTACTTCAAACCCCACTTTCACTTAAACTTTTTTTTTCAGGAACATTTAAAATTCACAAATATTTCTTTAATTATTCTCCATATTTAACCGCTTTGAATGGTTGAATGAATTGCAGTGTGCGACTGTAGCAGTCCTTGCATAAATGTGAGCTAAGATAGGGCATGTTTAGGAACAAACATTATTAGAATCTGGCCTCAGATTGCAGACTTCTTCAAATCTTGTGAAACCAATGACTGTTGCATTGCCTGAAAATACAGTTGCTTGTAAGTAGACAGTTCAGCACAGAAAATTTAAAAGTTAAGGAAATTCTGAAAATAATGAGGATCACTATAACTACAAAAGCCTGCTTGCTCTTTTAATGCTAATGCTAACATCTGTGATTCCCAGTAGGTTTTAGTCTAGCCAGTGGGGTTTAATGAACAGAGGGCCTGAACTTAGTTACCAAAGAAGAATGTCTGCAAACACAAAGCCAGGAAATGAAACCCCACCCTGGAAAAGGAAAAGGAATAAATGGATAGAGACAAAGCGTCTGTCCAGGTCAATAAACAGAAAATCTGGTCAACACTGGTCAGGAGAACCTGTTAGATGTGGGATGACATGGAACTAGAGAGTCTTGTATTTATGAACAATAAAACAAAAGTGATATATTCTGTGCTTCCAAAATAATTTGGAGTACTGCTAATATTGTTGACTCTTGTATGATACATATCTTGGGTTTATTTAAGTCGCTTTAGATAAAATGTCTGCTAAATGACTAAATGTTACAATCAGATTGTAAAACAAGTAAAACATAACAATTTTGCATTTATATTGTAACCGCGGGATAAAATTAGACAGTAAAGTTAATTAATCACTTTATGTTTCTTAAAGTAATCTAATCACTTGAAGTGCAAAAGAAAACTGTAACATGATATAAAATAGCTCACCACACATAATCTGCTCACTTCATATAAAAGTATGACTTTACACATTTGTTGTGTGGCCCTTGAGATTAAAGGGACCCTGATCTAGTGGCCACTATACAATCTAAAGCTGAGTGACTCTGCTATTACTGCAGCCGAAGTGAGGTGGCGCTTGAGTCAGTGGAGAGGAGAAGGAGAGAGAGACAGAACAGAGGGAGGAGAGAGAGAAATGGGGAGGTGGCAACTGAGCAAGAGAGTTAGAGTCGAAGACAGGACCATGGGAGCCAGACGGACCTCTATACACTCACACCCACACTTGTACATATGGACACATGTATGCATTTGCACTTACAGCCTCCCGATCTCTCTCACCATCACCTTTTCTCTTTTTCTCAACCCTCACTGAGGCAAACACTTTGGACACAACGTGTCTGCGAACCGTCAAATGGAAAGTCTCTCATTTAAACATACAGTCTCCACAAGAGGGCTGCTGTGTTTACTATTTTTCAGATTAGCGGTTCATAGAATATATACAAATGCATGCAACTATACAAACATATGCGTTTAAATGAAGCAGTTTTCTCTGTCCTGGAAAGCTCCATGCAGGAGTATGTGGTCAAGCCACACCTCCTCTCTTCTGCACAGTGTCTGTGTGTGTGTGTGTGTGATACAGGATTGGTTCATCTCAGGTTATTTATCATTTTTAACTGATTCTTGCAGAAAAAAAGACATTAAAAGACCTTTTGTTTTTAGCTTGATCATTATTAGCTACGTTAAACTGGTAATATGTAATTGTATACCTAAACTTATATTATCCATTTCACACATGGAGCAAATGGATATTTTCCGGCCTTAGAAATATTCACTGAGTGAAAGTAAACAAGGTTAAGAGCCATTCACAGTGGTAATAAAGGGTCATTTGAATGCCAGTCTTAAAGCTGAAAGGTCAAAGGTCAGTATGCTTGTTTTACACCCTGCCTGATTTTATCAATAAATGTTCCCTGTGAGGTCGGATTACAAGACCCCTGAGCATTCAGGTGTCCTCTTTAGGGTCTTTATGAGAATTCAACGTTCCTACACTTTATTTCCAAAGCTTTTTACAACTGGATGCCTTTGTGAAGAAAAAAAAGAAAGAAAGAAAACCAAGAAAACAAGATTACAGTTACTTTTTACTATTCAAACTAATTCTTAATCTTAAGAATTAAACTTTGAAACATGATGTGTCCTGGACCATGAATCACAAATTCATATCATCATATTGTACAGCTTGTTGGGGAAAGGTGTGTTTTTCCTTTTTAAGTGATCGACTTTTTCCTCGACAGACAGTCAAATTATGACTTGGACTAGTAAACAATGACCTAGCAAATACCCAAAACATTCTAGCAACAGATAAAATAATTTGAAATCTTGTGCAATTCCTGGTTTCCCATCACTCTCTCTCCCTTTTTTTGTTGTTGTTGTTGTTGCCTTGACTGGACAAAAAAATGTTGTAGAACAGAATGTTTCCTCTTTGAGCAGACATTACCTAAGCACTCCAAAGCTGATGCTTGTCCCATTTTTCTGTAATTTCTTCCTTTTAATGCTGTCTTGTGTACGTCAATGGGAATTAGTACGGTGGCTTCATTAGCTGAGGGCGAAATGCTTGTGAAAACGTTCAGATGGTTTACCGTTTGCCACTAGGAAGTTGATGCGTTCATGACGCAGCTTTTTCTAGGCCTGTAGACGTTCAGTAATGTGATGTCCAGCTGTGGCAGTTTGTAAATTTTACTGTGCTGTTTGCTTGCGGGGAGGTTTACCGCACTGCACATCTAGTGATTCATATCACTCCTCACAACATTCAGCTTTTAAAACTGTAACGTCATAAAGACGAAGCCAAGAAATCAGAGACTTCGTTAACACGGACTAATCAGCAACGATCACTTTTTAATGGTGCATCCAAAAGTGTTTGGGCAAGTACGAGGCCTTCAGAAGAAAGCAGGATGTGTTCTTGGAGATAATTATTGTTTAATGTGTTTCCTGCATCTCACTGAGGCAGCCTGGAGGGATCTTCGATAATTGTGTGTGTGTGTGTGTGTGTGTCAAGTCATGTTATTCACACAGGCTTTGATATACCATCTGGCATTTAAAGGTGATTTTAGCAGACTAATCATTTTTCATTTAGCTTTCAGACCTCTCAGCATGATCCATCTTGAATTTTTGACTCTCCTCTTTTTAAGTGGACCCACCTTTTGTTTGTTCAATAATTAAATAATAGAGCCTAAGGTGCAGAGAAAATCACAACATAAAACAATGTCATACCATTCAAAGGTTTGGGGTTGGTAAGATTTTTTAAATGTTTTTGAAAGAAATCTCTTATGCTCAACAGGCCCACATTTATTTGATCAAAATACAGTAAACGGTAAAGCAATAAAAAAATAAATAAAAAAATAAAAATATATATATATATTATAACAAATTGAATCAGTTTCATATATTTTAAAATGTATTCCTGTGATGTCTAAGCTGAATTTTCAGCATCATTAATTCAGTCTGTGTCACATGATCTTTCAGAAATCATTCTAAAATGCTGATATGCTGCTCAAGAAACATTTCTTATTACTATCAGTGTTGAAAGCAGTTGAGCTGCTTAATGTGTTTGTGGAAACCATGCACTTTTATCAGGATCTTTGAATGAACAGCATTCATTTGAATCATTATAAATGTCTTTACTATCACCTTTGAACAATTTAATGCATCTGTGCTGCATAAAGTATTCTTTTCTTTTAAAAAAACAACAACTCAAACATAAACCCATATGCATGCGGTTCGAAACAGTCCTTATACTTGAGCTCCTCCATTGCTGACAGGAAGCCACATCTGTTCACCGTTATCACTCATTAGGATCATATAAACATGTGATCTAATGAAGCTGATCAGTTCATATGGATCAAGTGTCTGTATTAAAACACGTTGAGCTGAACCTTTCTTTGTGCTGCTTTGAAAACTCTAACACATGTTTAAATACTAAGAAATATTAGAAATTGTATTAATCAATATTTTTGTGTTTAAACAACGCAGATGAATTTACACGCAATCACATAAAATATTAAGACTTTTCAAACAAGACCCAATTTTGATTACAATACGATTTTTCTCTTTGCAGCACAACGGTTGCTCAGATGGAGAAATGAACTGAAGCAGATGTGTTGTGTGTGGATATGAGATCAGCCTCAGGAAACAGAGCCAAGCGGAGATGAGATGAGATGAGAGGCAGAAGTACGCTTAGGTAAGCAGGCACTATGTCATGCCAGACACGCCGCTGGATTCGTAGTGGGTAAGCAAGACAGAGTTCACACACTGATCAGATAAAAGTTACACAAAATGAATGAGCTGGAACACACCGCTGGAACCACACCGCTGGAACACGGTCTCACATATGCAGATCGAAACTTATTAATGAAACAGCAGATCTATGATCCATCAGTCAGCAACTTTGAGTTAGCAGCACAGCCAAATGTACCATGATCCAAAGTGTCAAAAATACATAAAAAAAAATTCAACAATTTTCACATTTTGTGCTAGTAAATTTCACACATAATTAGAAACAGCAAGTAACATATTTAATTTAACTTGACATTTCAAAGTAGAAAGGGTGAAATAGAATTTCCATTTTTACAGTGTACTCACATTGGATGTTGCGAATGCCAAAAAATGTATTAGTTTTGCAGATAAGTTACTCAGACATCATTTATAGACCTTATTCAGAGCAGCGCCATTACAGGTATAAAAGCGAGGCTGTAAAGGATAGACTTTGTTTTCAATGGACAAAAGCTGTATAAAGCTCTTAGATCACTTATAATTTTCCTCAGCTCAGCAGTTTTTTGTCTACTTAAATTTTTTTGAAAATATATTTTTGCAGTGTTTAGTCAGCAAAACAATCCAAAAACACATTAAATAACAGTACAACCACTGAAGAGATGTATGTCTATCCGTCACAGCCTCGCTATCATTCTCTCTTGAGTAGGTACTTATTTTGAATAAGTAATTACTTCACAGCCGTTTGAAAAAGGATGTTGTATGAGTGTGGGTAGTAATGTAATCTAGACGTACTACGTTCGCCATGTTGTCAGTATCATGTATCAGTTACGTTGCTTCACTGCCATTCATAAATCCTCTCACGTGGCCTCATGGGATAGTAAAGTGTCCATGGAATGCACACTTCAGAGTCTCAGTAGGTGGTCATCTGGGTACTTTTATGTACTGGGTACCTACTCTTTTATGAGTGCTGTGAATTCGGACATACTTCTTTTGTCACATACTGTTTTTTGCCTACTACTGTAGTGTGGGATTTTGGATGCAGCCTCTCCAAAGATGGCGCTGCTGTATATTAGCAATTCACTAACACAGTGCCTACACCGGACGTGAGCAACGCGACACAAAAAAATACAACCATAATCAGTTATGCTGTCTACACTGGATGTGGCGCGACACAACACAACATATTCCTGACAGTAAAATGATGCCCTGTTCTTTTTCTGACGTACTTAAAACGCTCGCTCTACTTCTGATACGAAGAACAAATTGAATCGCTTTGTCGCTTTGTAGACATCCTCAAGCTGTTGCGACACGACGTGACAACCGTCACATCCGGAGTGGGAACGGTGTAAGGCTGCTTTTGATAATTCTTTGGGATTCAAACCAACCCCTAGAACACCACTCACAACACTCTTAAATTGTTGTGGCGAGTTTTGCATGGTGAAAACCACTTAAAAATGTGAAGATCTAGTTTTATTACAGTTAGGATTCATCTCTGCTTCTCAGGCTCTCTCTCACTCTTTTTTTTGTCTCTCTCAGTGTGAGTATGGATAACTCATTCTCTCCAAAACTCTTTAGTGGCAGCAGAAAGCAAGCCACAGGCACTTGATCTCAGTTATGAAAATGTGAAGCATTCAGCCCAGAATATATGCAAACTGTAGTGCAAACACACGTAAGTCCAAGAGAAACAGACCGGGCTGCTTTTATATTCACTGGAGGATGATGGGAAATCAGCCCCACTGGGCATGTGAGAGGATTCACAGTGACAGCAGGATTTCATTCATCCCAGTCAGACTTCGTTCACCAAAGGCAGATTTGTGGGTGACAGCAATGTAGGATTGTGGGAATTTGTTGATAATGATAATTCGACAATATTTTGTTTTGTGTTGTTATCTTGACTGGTTTAGGCCTGTCATTGACAGCTGACTCCCAAAGCCTTTCATATTCTGACAGAAATGAACTTTTCATTCTTTTCATTTTTCATTCCATTAAAATTATTTTTTACCATTATATGGGCAATTTTTTCATCTTTTATCTACAAATTCTTACACTTAATCAATAAATTCAGTTCAAATAATAGGAAATGATATGCTATTAATGCTAATGAAACCAAACAATACCAACAAAATCCATTTTACACTGCAATAGAGGCACATATGTATTTACACTGCATTTACAATTGCATAAATAATGCAATGGGATTTATGTAGTTTGCAATTGATTTCAATTGAGCAATGCTAAGCTAACAAGCAAACTCTAATAAGCATTAAAAAAAACTTTACCCAACACACAAAATGTTGGAAAACATGGTGTTGAGTTAAGTTTCTCAATAGCATTTTGCTAAGCTAACAAGGAAAAACAAAAACAACAACAAAAACTTTTTGATGCCTAAAAATGCTCCCTCCATAGGTACCTTACTAGATTCTGGAGCAAAACAAAAGTCAAATGTATTTTGAAAAAAATAAGAAACTGTCTCTTTATATTATCTCTCGCTCAAATGCACACAATGAGATGAAAACAGGCATAGTGATGGCCAGGCGCCGAAGCCTGACATATACAAAGGAAGTGTTTCGTCTGGCAGTCAGTGTTACTAGGCATTCTGGGCGACGGTCATAGAGAAAGGCTGAAAGCTCCACATTGCTCCATTCAGAACAGAGTTGAAGAAAGATGGCTGACCTTCTATTCAGCCAAACTCCCCGTCAGTCATTCGGCTGGCTTACGATATACTTAGAAGCATGCCAGCCGTGGCGGTGGGTCGGTGGGTGGAGAAATACTCCCATAATCTTGTTGAAATGTTTTTTTTTTTCTGTACAAATTATATATTGGTGCTATCTTTTGCCTTTCATTGTAACATATTTTTGCTTTGTGAAACTGCTAGTTTAGATTATCTGAACTTCAAAGAGGTGTGTCGGTGTGTGATAAGGCCAGCATATTAGAAAGACCAGGGAAGGATAAAAAAAGAAAAAAAAGAATAATGGTTCAAGATGTCTGGGGCAGAGCAGGGGGGTTCGACCGTTTATTCAAACTTTAGACAGGAGAGCTTAGCCAAGGCCTCGATAAAATCAACAGGATCGCAGAGGTCTGGGAAAAATAAGCTGATGGGAACGTTCATTCGCAGCAGACACAAAGAGAAAAAGCAACAACATGACAAGCAATCACTTTAAATCTGGAGAAACACAGTTACATGATGGAAATATTTACTTGTGTTTTCTAATGGCATGATTAACTTTGCATCAAGCCAGGAGGAGCATCATGCTTCTGTTTTTCGGTGTGTGGACTCTAGGCTGAATCTTTTTTCCCCTCATCCCACCCTTTCCTGACCAGCCAGACTCCCCTGAATTTGTGCATTCCTCCGCTATTGCCTAATACATTTTCTTGTCAGGGTGTGTGTGCATAGTATTGTGGACTTGAGTATGTGTGTATTGGATGTTGTTTGGGGTGTGGGTGTGTTTTTGGGTCATTTGTGTGCGTTCAGGGTGGAAGCATCTGTTTATGTTGTTATCACTGACATTTTTTCGGTGATGCACTGCAGACGTTTGGCTCTCTTGGGTTTCTTTAAAACTTCCATCTTTCAGCTGCAGTGGAGAAAAGGCTTGCTTGTTTTTACTGTATTTTACTGATCCAAAATATGAATGCGTTAGCTGGTGCTGATCAGTTAAAACAGTGAAAAAATTGTCACTGTGTTGTTACCCCATTTTTTCAATTGGGTATTTAGTGTTGCCTTTGTCCTTAATACAAGATCAATTTAATTGAAAAGCAACATTTTGCAATATATTAACTTGTTTTGAGATAATAAAATATCTGTTTTCAGATATGCTAGGTTCCCTATCAGGAACATCGAGCTGCGTGAAAACGCTGCGGGAACGCTTCTAGCGTTGTGCGTCTTGAAGCATAGTATGGAATCAGCCAACGGCGAGACGGAACGTCACGAGTGACGTCATCGACCAGGAAACTATAAAGCACACCCATGAACACAATGGCGACAGCTTCTGTTGTCTTCAGCAAGCGATTTGTGTGTGAATCTGTCCCAGTGTTTTTGTCTGTCTTTAGTGATTGCTAGGCAGGAGTTTTTCACTTAAAAAAAAAAAAAAAAGGCTATATATGGATTCACATATCTAAGCGAGCAGCATTACAGAAAGTGTGTGTTCCCCCCTGTACTCGTTATTTCACGGGTGGGGCTGATTGTGAGCATTGCGAGCGTTTTCCAATAAGAACGCTCTGCTCCCGCCGATCACTCTTTGAGGAGAGTGGTTCGGCTCGCGCTCCCCGCGGCTCGGCTCGCTGTCGAGGCAGAGCGGCGGCGCGTGTCGTGGGGATCGCGGGTGAATCTGACAGCGGGGTTTGAGACGGGCCTCGCCCTATCTCAGCCTTTAACTGTTAGATTCAGTGCCTCAGTTTAGGGTTGGAAGCACGCTCTGCGGTTTCTTCTGCCCAGGCTGTGGCATTAATATTGCAACTATCCAGTTCTGAGGAGCTGAATGTTGTTGGTATTAAAAATATAATAATAATAATATTATATAAATTATAAAATAAGGGCATTATGATATATATGATATATGATATATTGCCCTGAACAGAAATAAATGAGGAGCTTATGGAGGTGCTTACTCATGCTGTAGAAAAATTAAACATTGAGTGGTCAGCAGTTTGGCAGGAGTTTTTTATATAAAAATATTGTATAAACTATGTTTGCCTTCCCGAGTGCAACCTCCACGACGGTGCCTGCCATTTTTCCGGATCTCCACACCGAGGTGTCGAAGTCCTGGAAGAAAACGATTTCATACTGTATTTTTAGCCCTCAGATCTCTACAAAAAATATTTTTATATTGCTGAGGCTTATTTACGGTTATGAGGCGATGCCTAGAAAAACTGGAGAGACGCCTACTGCCATCTCTCCGCTGAAACGAATTCGTCTTTTAGGCACCGGCATAAAGACAGGGACTGATGGGCGGGTCAGTCCTGGCTGTCGATAAGCTCCTCGCATGGGCGCAATAAAATCAGAGCACAGACACTCTCAGATGAAGTTTTCGGGGGTTAAACTGATCTGAGGACAGTCATTATAGCCAAGTGGCTTCATCAAAAAAAAAAAAAAAAAACTCAGGGGTCCCTTCTGCCAACCCCGCCTTCGCGTCGGGGCGTAGACGGGCCCAGCGAGCGCTTCCCGAGGGACGCTCGCCCCCTCTACAGAGTGTCGCGTCTTGTGCTCCCCCTGCAGTGGGACCAGGCGTGACACTCTCAACCGAGGTCTTCTGGCCATAAGACTGATCTGAGGACAGTCATTATGGCCAAGAAGGCTTCGTCTAAGAATGCTGAGGGTGGTCCCTACCGTGAGAGAAAGGTGTTCACCGCATCAGACGGTGCCCATTTTCTCCCGGTACCCTCAGGGGTCCCTTCTGCCAACCCCGCCTTCATGTCAGGGCGTAGACGGGCCCAGCGAGCGCTTCCCGAGGGACGCTCGCCCCCTCTGAGGAGGGGTTTAGAGCAGTCAAACCAGTTGTTTCCTGCCGGTGCGCCGTTACAGGGCGCTGTGTTTGCTGCTCAGAATATTCCAGAGGCCAGTCTCGAGAGGCTGGTACCCTTTGTAGATTTTCTGGCGGAGTGTCCAAAAGTATCTCAGTGGGTCCTGCATCCGATAGAGAAAGGTTATGATATTAGGTCTCGTCCTCCTCGATTCAGCGGGGTCCTGCCCACAGTGGTGGGCCCCGAGCAGGCTCTGGTAATGGGACAAGAGGTGAAAACGCTCCTTCAGAAGGAGGCTATAGAACGGGTTCCTCCTCCCAGCAAGGAGTCTGGTTATTACAGCCGATATTTCATCGTTCCAAAGAAGGATGGTGGGGTTGCGTCCAATTTTAGATCTGCGCCCGTTAAGTCGCTCAGTAGCAAGCTCTGGTTCAAGAGGCTCACTCTGAAGCAGATCGTGTCACAAATCAGATCCGAGGACTGGTCTGTCACGATAGATCTGAAGGACGCGTATTTCCATATCTCCATCCTTTCGCAACACAGGAAGTCCTGAGGTTCGCTTTCGGGGGCGAAGCGTACCAATATTATGTTCTTCCGTTCGGTCTAGCTTTATCTCCCCGCACGTTCACGAAGTGGCGGCTCGGCATCGAGATGTCGTCTTCGCGCACTTCAAGAAATTGGGGTTGAGGCTGAATGCCAAGAAGAGTGTGTTATCTCCATCTCAGAGAACCTCTTTCTGGGGTCAGCCACAAAACAAGTGAAGCTAGGCCAGTTGCTCACTGTAAAGCAGTTCCAGAGATTGCTGGGTCTCATGGCAGCAGCGTCTAAGGTTATACCTTGCAGCCTGCTGTACACGAGACTATTACAGTGGTGGCTCAGAACCAAGGGGTTCTCCCTGAGGGGAAACCCCCTCCGCATGATCAAAGTTACATGGCGTTGCCTCCGTGCTCTGGTCATTTGGAGGGATCCTTGGTTTCTGTCCCAGGGACCTGTGCTGGGAGCTCTTTGTCGTCGTGTAACGCTAACGACAGATGCTTCCCTCACAGGCTGGGGGGCGATCATGAGTGGTCACCCAGCCCAGGGTCTGTGGCAGGACCATCATCGATTATGGCAAATAAATTGTCTAGAGATGTTGGCAGTGTTTCAGGCTCTGAAACACTTCCTACCAGACCTCAGAGGTCATCATGTTCTTGTCTGGTCCGACAACACATCGGTGGTCTCTTACATAAACCATCAGGGGGGTCTGCGCTCTCGCCCGTTATACAATCTGGCTCGCCAGATCCTTCTATGGTCCCAGGGGAAGCTCCTCTCTTTGAGGGCGATTTATCTCCCGGGGTATTTAAATCAGGGAGCGGACATCCTGTCGAGGCAGGGGCCGAGGCCCGGGGAATGGAGACTCCACCCGAGGTGGTGGAGCTCCTTCAGATGCAGTGCGGTCGTGCCGAGGTAGACCTATTTGCGTCCAGGGAGACATCACACTGTCCACTGTGGTTCTCTCTCAGTCATCCAGCCCCGCGGGGTTGGACGCTATGGTACAGCCGTGGCCGAGGTCACGTCTGTACGCCTTTCCCCCGATTGCTCTGCTCCCAGGAGTTCTGGAGAGGGTTCACCGGGACGGGGTCAGTCTACTATTGGTAGCCCCGTACTGGCCGGCCCGAGTTTGGTTTGCGGACCTTATATCTCTCCTAGACGGTTCTCCTCTGGAGATTCCGATCAGGAGGGACCTTCTCTCTCAGGCGAGCGGGTTGATTTATCACCCCCGCCCAGAGTTGTGGAAGCTATGGGCTTGGCCTCTGAGGGGGCCCAGCTCGTAGGTGCTGGTCTCTCAACCGAGGTTGTTGAGACCATCCTTCACTCCAGAGCTCCTTCCACGAGGAAGTTATACGCCTTGAAGTGGAGGCTCTTCACTTCTTGGTGTGGAGAACACCTGTTGGACCCAGTTAACTGCCCAGTGGGTGCAGTGCTGGAGTTCCTGCAGGAGCGTTTCTCCTCAGGGTTATCCCCCTCCACACTAAAGGTGTATGTGGCGGCACTTGCTGCTTACCATGTCCCTTTCAGTGGAGTCTCTTTGGGGAGACACCCGTTTATAACTCGTTTCCTCCGTGGTACTTTGAGGCTGAGGCCTGTAGTCCGCACGAGGGTGCCAGCGTGGGACTTGGCCATCGTTCTAGAAGGTCTTTCCCTAGCTCCTTTTGAGCCTATTGAAGAAGTTTCTGAAAAGTTTGTTACTTTAAAGACTATTTTTCTTCTTGCCATTTCTTCTCTTAAGAGAATCGGAGATATTCAGGCTCTCTCGGTTGCTCCTTCGTGTTTGGAATTTGCGCCTGGGATGGTGAAGGCTTTTCTCCACCCCAGGCCAGGTTATGTCCCTAAGGTCCCTACCAATGTGGCCAGACCTATAGTTCTGCAGGCCTTCTGTCCTCCTCCTTTTACATCGTCAGATCAGGAAAAACTTCATCTGCTCTGTCCTGTCCGGGCTCTAGATACTTATGGACTTACGCTGCGTGTCGTTGCCATACTCCCAGCATTCCCTTGATCGACTTGCTTCAGACTTTTCCAGAAGCTGTCGCCATTGTGTTCATGGGTGTGCTTTATAGTTTCCTGGTCGATGACGTCACTCGTGACGTTCCGTCTCGCCGTTGGCTGATTCCATACTATGCTTCAAGACGCACAACGCTAGAAGCGTTCCCGCAGCGTTTTCACGCAGCGTCTCGTTCCTTCAGGGAACTAGGGTTACATACGTAACCCGGGACGTTTCCATGTTTTATGGGGACTTTCCATAGACATAATGGTTTTTATACAGTATACATAAAAAGAGCACACACACACACACACACACACACACAAACAAACAACTGCAGACAATCCATACTACGCTTGCAAGCTTCATGAGACTGGTAAAGACATCACATTTTACTGTCTGTCAAGATTTTTCCATAGAAATTTTTCTCACAAATGCGCTCAAATACAAACTCACACTTATGATTCTGGTTTTCTCAGAAAACACATTTCAGCCTATTAGTTTGGTTCATTTGATTTTCTCACACACTTAAAATATTTAGCTGACAATCATCCCATGCAGGGACATTTTGAGCCTTAGAATCCAGCCAACCTCTGACACATCACATATCTTTTGTAATTGAACACAAAATTACCAGATAAAATCAATTCAAGCTTTTTTTAATAACAAACAAAAATAAAGAAGTAGATGAAAGTGACATTAGACAGAATGTGAGGCTGTTCAGGCTGTTTTAATCTGTGCTCAAATCCAACAAAAATAAAATTTCTGCTATTTTAAATTAATATTTCACATAATTCATTCATTTATTCATGAAGAAAGAATAGAGTAAAACCATATGTACATTAAAAAAAATTCCTGTGGCGAAAAATTCTCTAACCAGGAACACTTTAAAAGGTAAAAGGCATTGTGTTGAATTGCAACAAAAGCAAAGTCTCGCATCATTACAGTTTTTATTTGATTTGATTTGTTATTGCTTTGTAAAGGTTTGTTAATTGTTTTGTTTTCTTGTATGGTCTCAGGATGTACAAAGGAGTTCTTCGGGTCTCTGGGTTCCTTTAGTTTGGGGCTGTTGGATTTATAAGCAGGTTTGTGTGGGGTTCTGCGGGGTTTTGCCTGGTTTGACATGGATTTTATGGCTCTTTTGGGTTCTTATGACTGAGTTGCCAGCAGTAAAACTATTTGGTGTCTGATGGAAGCTATAAATCAAAACCAGACTGAACCAGAGAAACTGACACTGGATCAGCCCACTTGAAGAAAAGCAGTCTGACTCTGACTCCACCACCAACATACCAGATTTTAAGTAATTAATTGCATGAAATTGTAGTTTAATAACTGAGGATAAAGTTTAGTGGTTTGTTAAATTGGTAATTGAGTTACGTAAATAGCAATGCGGTCTGTCATGATTCTGTCACATCTTGGCCCTCTTGAATTTCAGTACAACAAATATACACTTACAAAGATGCCAAGGAGATTACACACATCCCACACAATTTGGTTGTAAAATCCAATTGTACTGAGTTTGGCAAGTCTTGCTAATAAATGTAAAGCTTTGAATGCTTGCTAAATATGCTACACATACAGGCGGGGATATAGTCATACAAACAATAACAACACAAACCTAAAGGAAAGTGTGTAGACAGGAGGTAAGAGGACATTCCATACCGCCCATACTTCCACAGCTGTGTTTTGTCTTAAGGCCTTGATTTCAGATGTGAAGTCTGTGTGGTTCTCTTTAGTGATTGTGGTCGGTGATACAGGGATTAGATTAGAGGAGCTTTTAATGACAGCCTTCATCAGTTTCACAAAACCAGACTGATTTAAAAAAAAAAAATCACATATAAATCAGTGAACAAAACATAGCCAAAAACTCACAAATATTTCAGCAGTGGCGTGTAACGTAGTCACTCCTACTAGCCACTTTGTCGGATTGAATTTCACATATATACATTTTTCAATTGTAGTCTTAAAAAAAAAAAAAAGACATCTGAAATAATAAACTCAGTGGAATGTAGTGTTAAAAAATAATGATTTTTCTATACATATCGATGCTCAAATATCTGAAACGCTTCTAATACTCATTTTTTGCCGAATAGATAAACGATACCAGCTGCCACAAACCTGCCTGCCACCTCCTCTCACTCATACATTTCATTTTCGCCTCTCATTACTAAATGAAGTTCTTTTTCACTGTTTATTGTGCTTAAATTGTCAAATACACACAAAGAGTCAAAATGCTGGTCTTGGCGAGTTGTTTTCAGTTAACGTAAACAGTAAAATAGATCTGTGTGTCAGATCTTAAAGTGACAGCTGCCTAATATAGCCTACCTGCTGGCACATTATGAGATAATATTAAAAATATAATATTAGTTATTTTCCCATGGTATCAATGTCAAAAATGTGGCCAGTAAACATCTGTGTGGCTTGTAATTTTGGAAAAACTACTAGCCATAGTGGCTGGTGAGGAAAAAAGTTAATGTCAAGCAATGTCAAACAATGTTAATGTTTTCATATATATAAATACTTTTATAATACTTTTTCTAATGAAACATGACAAAAGGTGGCTAACATGTAAGAATTTTTTTTTGGTCAATACATAATTCACATACTTAGTACTATTTTATAGTTTTGATTTGATTGAATATTTCTCAAAATGTGGAACGAAGTTGGTTGTGGTCAAATAGAACACTCTTACAATGTAAGTTCTTGTTGAAAAAAAAATCATTCAGTCGAATGAAGATGCATATTTCTGACAATATAACACACATGATGCGGAGACACAGGAGGAACTTTAACATTCATAAATGAGTAAAAACAAAACATAAAGAGTAACATAAAGAGTAAAGTCTCATCCGTGCAACTGAACCCTAAAGCAAGACTTTCCATTGAGTGCTCTTAACTAATGACATTGTATTGTTTATTGTACTATAGTGGTTTATTCAATTATTGGATTATGTTCGGTGTGTCAATGACTAACACCGCTGGGAAATTTCTGGGCTTGCAGGATTGGAGGAACAGAGATGGCCACACACACATGCTTCACAACATTGCGCAAGATTCACTGTCTCACACTTGTAAATAATCTTTGCACTATTTTCATTGTAGTTTAACACCATTGTAAATGTTATTCACCTCATATAATCTATTGAATGTTGATATCTTTTGTCTTCTGGTTATGTTTTTCTTTTTTCTCTTGCTCCTCATCTTGTCCCAGCTGTTCAGCGGTTGCAGAAGCAGAAAAGGTTCAGGTTTCTCTTCGCTTCTCCGTCGTGATTTGGTCAGTGCTCTGCCTGCAGGTTCTGATGACTTTAACAGACTCTGACCTCCCTTTTCAGATGCATTCATCACGTCTCTCGTCTGGTCTGCAGATCAGTATAAATGCCAAGCATAAGGCAGACAGAGCTGCTTCAATCTTGCCACTCTTTATTTGAACCAGTTTTGAGATTGAATCCAGATTGCTTGCAAAAAGTTGAGTCATCTGTCCCGATTCCCTTTTGCATTGTGTAACTAACCTCTGAATGACGTGGGATCACACACAACTTACTTTTATAACAATGATTCAAAGCCTTTGTCAGGTCAGGATGTCTACAGGAAATTTTTAATGTGAGTACATGGTTTTCACGGGCCCAATTTATGGGTGGCTGACGTGAAATATTCTTTGGAAAGATTTCATGTCCTGCAGTGTGACATGCTGTATGGCATGTAAAACTATTTTAGATGCTTAATTTACTTTATATCATGCATATGTGTGTGTGTGTGTGTGTGTGTGTGTGTGTGTGTGCTTGTTTTTGTGTGCTTGTTTTTGTGATATATGAGGACACAAATGTGTATAATGACATGCATATTACACTGGTATTACAACTTACACGTGACTTATGAGGACATTGCATGAGTGTGTGTGTGTGTGTGTGTGTGTGTGTGTGTGCGTGCGTGCGTGAATGCGTGCGTGCGTGTGTATGTGTGTGTGTGTGTGTGTGTGCCTTTTCCCCTTTGGTCTTAAAGCCCTGCATAGCCAATAACTTCCTCTCTTCCTTTTGACTTTAGTTTCCACATTAGGGTTTATAGCTTGTGTGTGTATGCAGACATGCAGCCAAACAGCCATTGACACCAGCAGGGACTCTTGTGTCAACTATCCTTTAGAGAGTACTGGGGGTGTTAAAGATAAACTCATGCAACAGCTGTAACCTGCTTTGATCCCATTGGTTCATTATGGAATGGACAGCACAGAAAGAGAAATCAGATTTGCAGAAGGGCAAAGTAAATCGCAGTCATTCACTCATTTACCAGAAAAAACATCCCATCAGTGAATATATTTAGCATCATTAAGTGCAGCGGTTCTCAAGTGAGGAGTCGTGACCCAAAAAGTTTGTAGAAAGAAAAACATTTTTTTTTTGTTGTAAACGTCAAAGACGTCAAACCTTCGACGCAAATTCAAGTGTCACTTGGTAGAAGCTCTACAAATTAAGCAAATGCAATATGATCAGGTTGCGTAACATGTCCTCATTCGCGAAAACCAAGAACAAAACTACTCAAGGTAAAGGAAAAGAAAATCCAGACTATATTAAATACAGATTCATGTGCGGTGAGCCAGGGAGAGGAAAAGAGCGAGAGGACAGAATGTGAAGCAGGTAAATAGGAGGGTGTGGGTCACACAAAAGTGTCTGAGTTTTATGTGGACATTTGGCCTCAGGTTTACTGGCCAGATCCTCTGACTCTGAGCTCAGCCCAAGGCAGATGGCCGGAGGGGATGATGAACAGGTCATCATCTGCACCCTCCACTGATCAGACGCCACATCACACTCTCCAGCTTTCCTATAAATGATAAAAAAGCTCTACCTGTCCTTATAGCTGACAAATAGCTCAGGGGTCAGTCAGAAGAAATTTTAAAAACCATAGTACCTTTTCAAAACAGATAAAGTTGGAAACAGTCTGGTCCAAACTCATTGGTGCTTTTAGACCTTATTTAGGGGTCTTGATGAGCATTTAATGCTATCCGACTAACCATTGTTTACATATTGAATGAAAAAAAAACAACCATTGCCAATTGACATTGATAATTGTCATATTTATGGATAATTAATTAATTAATCATGATATGAAGTATTCTAAACTGATGCACTTTATATAACATATTCCGATCCAAAATGTAAATTTTTACCAGCAGAAAAACCTGATTCTTTGTCACAATTGAATGACGTTATTTTTACTTGAATTGACCCTTCGCAAAGACCCGCCCCCCTTAGTTACTGTCGCTATGTCCGACAAGCTACGCCGCTTTCCTGTTCTCACGCAGTGAAAAATACATCGCGGAGCAGAGAGGAGACTGACAACACGCTGACAGACAGGACAGACCAGGTTACTTTACGGTTACTTTTGATATTAAACATATTAAACAAAGTCTCACCTTTCAAATTTGGTCATTTTTTGAAAGAAATTTAAACAATAAATACCGTTTTGTGGCTCTTTAATGTGTCGGGACAGATCGCTGTAGAGCATCAGTTAAAGCGCTCGTGAACCGATCATCTCTTCCTTTTAGTTCATTTATAGCATCAAATAAACATGAATGAACATAAGAAGGAATGTTGTTTTAACCGCGGAAAGGCGTCAGTATATTCAGTTTTTCAAGTTCAAATCCTCCCATGTTAATCTACTTTCTCTCCAGTCCTGACTGCTTTGTCGGACAAAATGGCGGATGGCGAAGTATGATTGGTCAGATCACCTGTCAATCAAGCTCCACGCGAAGGGTCAATTATATCTCATTTGTGATCAGATCTTCATACACTTTTCAAATGGCCAGTAATGCTGCGCATCCAGTGGTGTGATAAAATCGCTGTCAGTGTGAATGAGGCTTGAGACTGAAATCCTTATCACCCCTTTCTAAACGTACAGCTTATCTTTCCTGTCTCCTGAAATGTGCCAGAAAAGCTCAAAAGCTGATATAGGAGAATTGACTCATACCAATTCAGCAGTCTTTCAATTTCGACAGGAAAAAGAGAGAAAGTCAAGCAAGTGTAGAATAACCGAAATAAAGAAAGACACTGAGAGAAGAAAAACTGGGTCTTGATTTCAGTAACTAGCTGAACTCAAGCCAACTCCTCCTTCTCCATTCTGGGTTCCTCCATTTGCACATTCAATGCTCTTCCATGCCTGTTACTCAGTACAAATAAACAAGCTTAATAAGGATTTGGAAATGCTGTGCGTGTGTGTGTGTGGTTGAGGTTACGGGTCACCGAAAAAGTTTCTTGTTTCAAAAGAAACAAAAGTATGGTGGGTGGAAAGGAGGGGAATGTTTCCACCACGCAAAAAAGCAGCGTGAAGTCCACCGAAAGGGTACGCAAGAGGGAGGGAGACGCTTTTGTTGTATCCAGAACTCCCTATCTTTACCAGATGACACAGTATTGGAGCCCGCCAATGCCTGGATAGTCCCAGCCTCTCGTCTCCCAACTTTTTTCCCCCTCGTTCCAACTGCTTTTGGATCGCTCCAGACCGGGGGAAGTTCTTCTCCAATTGTCTCATTTGAAAGGGACGAAGAAATCAACCCCTCCCTCTCTCCTGTTCTTCCCTCCCTCCCTCCCTCCCTCCCTTCATTCGTCCTCTCTCTCTCCCTCTCTGTCCTTCTCTCCATCCCCTCCCCCCTGACAGAGCACACCTGCCTGATCTTGGCTGCAGGCGTCCACACAACGATCTGCCCTCGGCCTGCCGCGCTGCACATCGGCTCCAGCCCTCTCTGGATTTGCGGATCTTCGTCTACGCTCTCCTGTACGTACAGGTAAGATCAGCTCACCGCAAGCTTTCCTGTTAACTCCTCTGAGTACTGAAAAGTAGGGATTGTGATTAAGAGAACAGATTGATACGTCTCAAAGAGAGGTTGACGGTTTGCACTGATGAAATGTGGGTATAACCCCTCGGGAATCTGCGGTTTGGTGGTTTCTGCAGATCATTAAAGGTTGGTGCAGAAATGAGGACTTTGCATTGGTTTGGCTGTTTGCTTGAAGCTTTCAAGTGAAGTTTTCAATGAATTTGATTCATTCTGGCACATTCTAGATTTAATATTTCAGATATAGTGCAAACTGAGAGAATAAATCATAAAGTGTGTTTATGATTAAAAAAAATACCTTTCTTTTGAAGCTCCCTGTATATTTGTAACTTGTTCATAGCTATGGATGGTTTGCATGTGGATTAAGGTCATGTTTGAATTCTGATCATCATCTTTATTTCAAGCCAGAAAAGTGTATTATGTTCATGCAAATTGATTGCCGATTTGATTTGATTTGATTTTCTGTCTTTTCCGAATTGCGAATCCATGCTCTGTGAAATCCCTCACACACACTCACTGTTGTGAAAAAGCCATTAACTTTTCGAGTGCCCTAACTCTCACTGCTTCGTCCTAATTTTTCCATCCCAGTTTTCTTCCTTTTGTGCACCACTTGGCAGTTAGAGAGAGTTCATGTAAGGCCTGAAAACACTAGAGGATTTCTAACAGCGCTCTCCTCGGATAGACCTGTCTAGGGAGATGTTTTGTCCTCTGGCCTCGCTCTGCGTCTGCTTGCCTCCACTCGCTCAAAGTCGCATCCTAAACTCTTTATTCATGCCGTGGAAGCCAAAGTGCCTTGAGCCATATCGGCTGAAGGATGAAAGCGCTCTGAAGGAGAAAAGAGAGAGATGGAGAGAGTGAGAGCGTGGGACTGGTGTCTCATTAATCCTTTAATGATATACCTTCCTTCCAATCGTAGGCAAGTTTGACAAGGCACTTCCTGGTAATCCCACCACAAAATTCCCAGCTAACTCAAAACATTCGGAGGGGGGAGAGGAAGAGGTAGCCGAAGGTTTAGACGCATTCATGTGCGTGAATTGGGACACTTTGTGATCTTGAGATGACACTTTGTCTAAACTATCAATTTGTGGGTGCCATAATAATGAAAACCTTTATTTGTCTTTTGTTGGGGTTAGGGATTGGGGCTAGATTTAGAAAAAGTTTTTTCTCCTTTTTTTTTTATGGCTTACAACTTTCATTAATTGTAAACAGAACCCACATGCACAGTTTGTACCATGACAGGAAACCCTCTCTTCCTCCCTTCAAAGACAACATCCTCAGGCCATGCAATAAGTATTCTTTGGAAGCCAAAGGTCTCCATTTGATTCAAACTATGTGATATTAGAAAGATAGAGTCAATAAATGGTAGCCATGCTGGTCATTGTCTGCTTTTCCCCTCTTTATTTGACTTTTAACCCTTTGAGGAAAGTAATTGGGAGCTTTGGACCAAAGTCAAAGCAGTTGCTTATGACAGATGGGCAGTTGCCATGGAAAGAGGAAGTGAGAGGATGAATGAAAGAGTGCTTGCATGTAAATGTGAATGAGTCAGAGAGTGGGATTGACTAGATCAAGGACATTACAGTCATGGTCATTTTTTTTTTTCATTCATTTTCTTATTAGCCAAAATAATCAGCCATCCCTCAGCATATAATTGCTTATTCGATATCTGAAGGACTTTTTGTGGCTTTCGAGGTAGGTTCTTTTAAAAAAAAACTTTTTTGATGGGTTTAACCATGGTTTTGATCTGTGAGAAAGTCTAATTGTGCTCTGGCAGTGGCGTTGGAGTTTGATTTAGTGGTCTGGAACCAGTTTGACCGCAGAGAGCAGAATGGTCAAAACCCTTGTATGCTGGTGTAGTCCAGGAGTGCAGTTTGTTGAGCTGAATAATAAGTCCTCATATTTCATTTTTTTGCCCTTTTTGTGCTTTTGTTTTGATATATGAGTCATTGGAATGAGTAGATAATTACATTTCTGAAACATTCTCTTGGGGAATTCTGGGTATTTTAGAGCTTTTAGTGGGCGAATGCTTTCATAAATAAGAGGCAGTTTTCAGGGTGCATTGATAAGATTGAACCGTATATGTTTTTAGGTTTTAAAACGAAGGGAGCAAGGGAGCACATATGTTTTAAATGTCCTGTAGCCTGTAAATGCCTTTCTGTGAGTCATTGCTGAAAGGAGCAGCAGGTCAGTGTGTGTGTGTGTGTGTGTGTGTGTGTGTGTGTGTGTGTGTGTGTGTGTGCGTGTGCGTGTGCGTGTGTGTGCGTGTGCGTGTGCGTGTGCACGTGCGTGTGTGTGTGTGTGTGAGAGTGAGTGAACAAGGAAAGTAAGATAAGTAGAGCTGTATTCCATTTTCAAAATGAACTTACACTATAATGATTGCTTACTATCAAATGAATGTTAGACAATTTTAAAGACACACTACAAACTTTTTTTAACACTTGTTTTCAAGTAAAAGATCTAAACATTCTCAAATCCAATCTTCCAATGGGGTAAGAAAAATAATCTTGTTTTCCTTTTGAATTAAGTTAATTTTTCTTAGATTTATTTCTTGTTTTAGGCAAAAAATCTCCCTTCATTTTTATATTTTTTTTCAGAAAACAAAACGTATTATCTTTATTATCTTGATTTATCTTGATTTAGAATGGAATGTTTAGACATTTTGCTGAAAAACAAGACAAATACGTGATAAGAGTTGTTATATGGCAATCCAATTAATTGCAAGTGATTATAATGTGTACAAGTTACATGATGGGTGCATGTTCTACTACTACTACTACTACTACTATTATTACTACTACTACAACTTTATTCAGTAATAAACAGTTAACATGAATATTGTAATCTGAGTTTGCTCACATGACCTCATCTCCACCACACTATCCCAATAAATCACTTGTTCTGTTTGGATAAGCCAACCTTTCTAAGACACAATGCAGTCTGAATGATACAGTACAGAACTATAATTACTGAACAAACTAATGTCACAGTTCTGTAACATAAACCACCTGTAGTGGAGCAGTCTTGAGATTAAACTGAAATGTAGTGTATGTGTTTATAAATTTACAGCTATTTATGTTAGCTGTGGTGTCAGCTGTGGTGTCAGTCTACACTTCCAGATTATGTATTATTATACATAATGCGTTCTATCAAAACAGTTCCCCATGTCTTTGGCTCTCAAATGTATTTTATGTAAGTATGTTTGCATACATCAAGACAATTGGTTGATTGAGGGAGAGAAGGAGAAAACTAGATGTTTCAACCCTCCCTTTAAATCAGACCTGCTGTGACACAACCCAGACCTTAAGAAAGACAAGAAGGTAGAGTGAAAACAAGGGCAGAAATGCATGGAGAAAGAGAATGTGAGAGTTAAAGTGGAAATTTTCCTTTCTCCTCTTGATTATTACCAGGCCAGTGCTGATTCTGGATTCTGTGAAGCACTTCAGCTGGATCAGACTGTTGCCCGACCCGCAGACGGAGAGAAATCAAATCCGAGGGCCTGTAACAGCCTGGCAGAAGCTAGTTAGTTACAGAACTGCGTCTGTGAAAAAGCACTTCTCAAGTTTATCTAAACTCAGTCCTGATAATCGTTGACCCATTGAGCCATCTGACAGTTCTCCATTGGTTCCTGTTGAGAAGATACAGACATAGCATCCTTCTTGTTGAGAAGATACAGACATAGCATCCTTCTTGTTGAGAAGATACAGACATAACATCCTTCCTGTTGAGAAAATACAGACAGCATCATTCTTGTTGAGTTAGTCTTTGGCTACTTTCTCTTTGATGAGATCTGCAGATCCAAGAAAAGAGTGAATTGAGCCAATTAAAACAGCCATACATTTTTCTTACCAGCTATGAAACTATTTTGACTTATTTGTAACATTTTTTACATTATTTGACAATGTATAAAAACATAATGTACAGATGTGTATAAATACTTTTAAATATATAAAAATATATAAAATATATAATATTTCTAAAAAATATTAGAAATCACACAGAGTGACACCATTATACTGATATTGATGACATTAAACATATTTAATTAATCACATTTGGTTAAATACAATGAATCAGAAAAACGATTTCACATTTGTAGGTTTCTGAAGTTGTTTATATGCTTACGTAGATGCAATATTAATAATTAATGTTTGTGTCCTTTAACCCCGATTTACCTACGAATACCTCCTATTTTTTATGAGATCATGTTCACACATTGTGATGTTACTAATATATTTGTTTTGATGGTTGGCACATGAAGTTTTATGTTGAATTTCTTTATAAAGTTACAATTTGTTTGTCTTGCGTAGCCAGACTTTCAGACTAATGGCAATAGGTCTCCATCGAAGCTTCCATTGGCCAAGAACCGCCCAAGAGGACGTCTGACTGACATGTAAAGTAACCAATCACAGCTTGTCATGTTTAGGGGTGCGAAAATAAAAAGTTGATGTCCCTACAATAACAGACGCATCAACTAAATTATTCATTTAATAACAATGGCGCCACCAAACTTTACATACTTTTGAAAATCCAGCATTTAGTTGATAAGCGCTCACTTTTTCCATGAGGGGGTTTGGCATCACAACAGCTTTGTTTTACATTAAAGAATGCGACACACACGTCTCCCAGAAATCCTGTATTATTCAACCAATCAGATGACAACTTTGAAACTCCTGAAGTGTTTCCCATTTCGTGTGCCTTATGAGCCATTCAGCCAACGGTCCGTGGGCGTGACGACTGAGACTACCAATTTATTTATTCGCTAAAACCCGAGTTTTGTGATTGCCGCATGTGAACTTTGGACCTTGCATGAGCTTTCCTAACAACGGCATGACACCATCAATCTGTCTTGTCTGTTTGCCTGGCTCTCATAGCAGCCTGTGGTTTGTTGACAGGACGCAACTCAAATGCAGCAACAGCTTCCCATGATCCCCCTTCAAACAGAATCGCTCGTAGTGACAGCCTGTAATGCTCAAGGGGCTTTTCATACTGCTGACCAGGACCTGAGGCCCTAAACTCTTACTATGGCATCATTCCTGCTGGGAATGCATATTGAAGAAGGGGTTCATGCAGCTTAACTGGCAGACCATGGCACAAGGCATGGGTTAAATTCCCAGGGACGCACATATACATAAAACATCCTTAAATGTAAATCTACCAAAAGCTTAAATGTTAATGAGCAAAGAGATTCTGCAATGTGTTTGCTCAAAGCGTCTCATTGCCCACTGGGTCAAAGGTAATTAAAGGTGTCTAAGGGGATGGATATTGTATCCAGGCCTGAAAACGTAACATTACATTAAATAGCATGTCTAAATTGAGGTCAGTAAGTTGTTGTTTTGAAATGGCATTGAATAAAACTACAATTTCTCATTCTTTCTCTTGAAACATGAATACTGGTTGTGGTTGAGCTGAAGGAACCTCAGAAAATGGTTTCAAATTGCTCTCATGTGATGCAAATCAACAGTAACAAGGAATCTAGGGTTACTTGCCATCCATTGCATTAGTAACTTTTTTCCATTTTTTTACTGATTAGGGCTTCTGATTAATTTTCTTCGGTTTATGAAGTTCTACGCTCCATTTGCCTGTAGATATTGGCTATAAATTGTGATTATCCATGTTTCCAACATAAAGGGCCCTATCTTGCACTCAGCGCAAATGACTTTGTACACTGACGCATGTATCATTCCTATTTTGCACCCGCGCAAAGCGGACTTTTCCCTCCACAGACACACGTCGGTTAACTAAGAAATACACTTGCGCTCCCTGGGGCGGTTCAGCGCAAAGAGGAGGCGTGTTCCGGCGCAAACTTTCCCTCATGCTATTTTGCAGTTCCAGAAAACAATTGTGCCACTGACCAGAAAAAACCTAGTCTAAAGTCACTGGCGCGTTGCGCGTACATTCAGATGCTATTTTAAGCGCGCGTGCTTGGTCATAATACAGAGTGTGAACAACGCGCATACACTGTAGATGATTCTCTCATCTACACAGATGCATTTTCCTTTTTGCAAATTATACATTATTATAAGGAAAAATATTAAAACACGAGGGAAATCATTGTTGTCCAGTCAAGTCAAGTAGTATTTATATAGTGCTTTTCACAATAGAGATTGTATCAAAGCAGCTTCACAGTATCAATATGTTGTGTCCATGACGATCGGAAAAATAGGCATAAAGCTTAGGCCTACATATTTACCCAAATTATGCATGTATAACCGAAGCTAATTTGGGTGGGTTTGTCCCATCTCCAATGCCACTTCTCTTTCTTCTACGGCCCTGACGAGAACATCGATCTCCTCGGCTGTGAACCGATTCTGAAGCGCTCCTGGTAAATGCGCCGTTATAATAGTATTGCGCCATGGAACAAGCGCACCTCGTTCATCATGCTCTTAAAGGGAATGTGATATGACGCTCTGATTGGTTTATTTCACGTTACGGCCAAACCACACCTATGAATAATGAAGCTACTTCAGACCAACCCCTTTTAGATTTGCGCCAGGCGCAAGAGTCATTTATCCCGCCGGGAAAATAGCAACAGCGCCGGGATCCGCCCACAAAGTTACTTGCGCTTTGCGCTTTGACACTTGCGTTTCAGATCGTGCGCTGAGTGCAAGATAGGGCCCAAAGTCTTTTACGGTTCCTCAATAGAATGTGTCACCAAATTCATCTTCTATAGGTCTGCACTAAGATTAAATGTATGTATCACTGTCTCCTACTGCTTGAGGAATTAGGAAAAGGAAGTCATCTTTTCCCGAAGGTTGTCAAGGTCAGTTTCTGGGTTTCCAGAGTTTAACAACAGAGGCACAGTGGTTATTCACTGTGCGAGTGACGTGGCCGCCGGGAGGATTTGAACTACTGTAATTATGCTGTATGTTGATTACATGGACCTGAGATGACCCTGAAAAGACAAACTGGGCTCTGGGAGTTACTGTACCTACTTTACAATTTCCTCGTCATTCAACGAAGTTCAGCTTCTCCTCAGACATATGTTTATGTGTGGGCTCGTGGACAACTTTGTGCACTTTCTCTGAGATGGTTTTATTTTTCCTGACTGAAGGCATGAATGAGTTTGGTCAACCCAGGTCAACTTTCAACAGTTTCCTCAAATATAGAGTGCAGGGTTGTCCTTTTAACAGTTTATGGCATGGTTTTTCAAACTGGGGTCCAGGGACACACAGGGGGCTTCATGGAATATTTAAATCACTTATAGAATTTTTATGTTATTACAGTTTCATTTTACTTTCTAAAAACTGTTTGCATATTAATGAGAATAATCACAATTAATTTATTGTACTCACAATGTATGACTCAACAGTCATTACTCCAGTGTCACATGATCCTTCTGAAATCATTCTAATATGCTGATTTGAAGCTCAAGAGACATTTCTTATTATTTACTATAATATTTTTCTGTGAACTGCAATACATTTTTTAGGATTCTTTGCTGAATAGAAGGAACAAAAATAACTAAATGTATTGGACAAAATCTGTCACTTTTTATCAATTTAATGCATTCTTGTTGAGTATTAATTTCTTTCAAAAATGCCTCAAACTTAAGAACAATAATATATTTTATGTCAATGTGAGTGGAGACCCTTGCAAGGAGATCATATTTCAAGTCCTAGCAAAAAGTTTGGAAACTCCTGGTTTACCACATTTGATTTAATGTTTTGATGCATTCATTACAAATGCCAGTAGTGATAAAAAATGTATGAAGCAATTTTAGGAATAATAAAGGATAATTTTAAATACTTTATTTCAACCCATTAGGTTCTGTTCTTAATATAATTAATCTCCATATTTTATTAAATGTATAGTAATGCATTTAGTCATCTAAAGCTAACCATCAGTCTAACACCATGAAAAGTAGCAGCAATAGCCAGCAGAGACCTCTACTCTAATATGCCTACATTTGACCTCTCCTCTGCCTAGTTATAACCCACATTGCTCTGTCAAATTCATGCATCTGTCATTTGACTTTTGATCTCTCACCATCACAGATCCAGCACATCACCTCTCACCTTTAACCCCTTCTCTTCTCCATTTTACCTTCTAGGCCTTAATCAGCAACATGAAATCGGCCTGTCTCTCCCTGCTTTTGGTGTCCGTATGCTGGGCTCTGCCCTTCCGTCAGTCTGGCTTCATGGACTTCATGATGGAGGATGAACCGGGCTCAGGAGATGAAAAATTACCTGTGACTCGTAAACCACCCATTCTGACACAACCTTTTTTCCCCGATGGACCTGATGGACCTTTCTGCCCCTTCCGATGCCAGTGTCATTTGCGAGTGGCCCAGTGTTCTGATCTAGGTAAACACTTTGTGACACTAGACTGCTTGATGAAAGCTGCATATGTTCTATGTGATTTTATGTTTAACCATTATCAATATGTTTCTGACTGGATTTGGGCAACATGGTAAAATTATCTATGGCAACAACAAACTTGTTGACTTAAGTCGTTTGTTATCCATCCGATAGCCTACATAATGTTTACAAAACTCGATCTAGAAAGCTGTAATTTCATATCCTAGCAACCACCCGGAACACTCAAGCATCTGCCCAGCAACCCCCCAGGACACCCTTGCAGCCACCTTGCAAGAACACACTAGAAAACACTCAGAATGTCATAGAAACCACATAGTAATGCCTTATCAACCGCCTGTCAAATTGATTCATCAGGGTTAAACGCATCTAACATAAACGTTTTTTAAAATAGGCTACATAATATATATATATATGTGCAAACACACACACACACACACACACATACATTTACAAACGTTTATGTTAGTTGCGATTAATCGATTTGACGGCACTAATTAATATATTTAATAACTTTCACTGTTTTCCTTGAATGTTGGTTTTGTCCTACACCTGATGTGAATTTTTTCATGGCATAAACTGTCAAAGGCCAAGCAGCCATGATCAAAACCTCTCTCTTTGTTTGATCCGCCCATTGTTGAGTCACCACTGAATTACTTATGTCCCTTTTTCAAAACTACTTTAAATGTTTTCATATGCTGTTAACTGCACTCACTTCCATTGACGACTAGGCATTAACCTCCAGACGGCTGCCTCATTTTCCTAATTGAATCCCCAGGCATGTGTGTAATGCTTGAGAAAGGCTGTTCTTTTATCAGGTTACTTCCAACGATTTCCGCTTCTCTTCCTGTAAAGCTGGCCTGTCCACCGAGTCACTGTGATTTACGCAGAAAAGAGCAATAGAAACAAAAAAAGATATAGTTACAAAGAAAGAGTCTTACCATTCTGATCCTTCTGAATTGATCTGCGATTGTTTTAACTAAGTTTTATTGTCTTTGTCATAAGATCTCTTTTTATTTCTCTACCCTTTTATCCCGTAATTCAATGTAATTGAGTTGCTGAAGCATGTTGTCTCTGTTAGCACAGCTTTTTCTTACAGAGGATTTCTCAGAGGACTGTTTGATAGGCTGAACGTCTGTTTGGAAAGAAATACTGTTGACTAGGCAAAACGAGAACAGCAATTCTCAGAAAGGGCCAATTCCATTCTTTCGTAACATTAACACTCAATTCCAGTTGAAATGGACAGTAAGAACGAGAACGAAAATGAGATTGAGAACAAGAACAAGAACAAAAAAAAAACACAAAAAAAAAATAGTTGAGGCCTCCAGCTCTCATCTGCTCCGCAGGTCTTTTGGCTTGAAACAGACCTGGAAAAGAATAGACTAGAGGGAGGGAGGGGGATAGGTGTGTCTTCAGGCCTGTTCTCCATCTAACTTCACCTCTTTCCAGTGAAATATGTGACCCAGTTTATACAGCTCTGCAGCTGCAGGATAAAACCGTCTGGAAATAATGCCAGAACCCAAGAACAACCAATGGCAAAATTGAGTTTGTTTTTCTAGGAAAGTTTGATTAAGAGTGTTTTTACTTGCTAACCAATTTTTGGTACCAGTTGATATCAGTTTAATACATGTATTTCTCATTAGAAAGTGGGTTATACAGTATTCATTAGGGGTTTTTGCACCAGGTAGTTATAGAAACTTAAGTTATAGGAAGCCACCAGGGCGGTTTCCCTGAGAACTAAATGTTCCTTAGGGTCAATTTCCAGATTGCATTCAGACCGCCAGTAGGAAGCGACCGACAACGACGTCATTTAAACACAGCATTCAACAGCTGGAGGATGCTGTGATCGGAGCTGTTATTTTATTTGTGTCGAGGGATTCATGATAATTGAAATGGAATGTAGACCTATAAGTAATGATGGAAAGAGCAAAAAGAAAGGCTAAGGCCTTATAGGCGAAATCTCCTATGACAACTTGTGGTGCTAAATATCATTGAGAAAACAACACAACAGCGCAGACAAAGGCGACAGGTAAATGCTGTTAACATTATCTTTTTAGAAATGGCTGCTGTTTCATATGGCATGTGTTCGACCAATCAACGTATACTTACGCCACTAGTAGTTCCTATTGTGCTTGGTTAGTACCTTACTCTGAAGTTGGAGCTAATTTAGTTTTCCCAAAAGGCGTTCCTTGTAAATTCGTTCCCAGTTCCTCCGGTGTGTACACGGCAAAAAGTGCGTACTTCCGTCTATTTTTTGAGTGTTCACGGTGTAGAGAAACATGGAAGTGTGACTTATTTTGTGGATTAAACAGCATCTCATGTTTTTATTCTTCTCACCAATATAAGGAATGAGTTTAGCATCCATGAGCCGGTTAACGATGGCTTTGTGTTGTTCTCTGATCTTGATTCTGATTCAGTTGCTGATTTCAGTGGTTAAATAATATTTTTAACCACAGAGGACAGTTTTCTTTTAAATAGTTTCATATATTTGTTCCATAATGTTGGCCAATAAGCTGCAAAGGATGAGAATGCGTTGCAATATCTTATTGCCATTTGGGTTTCATTTTAAAACAGTTAACTTATCCGATTGTGATTTTCCCCCAAAGATTTTATGATGTTCTTTTTTATTGCTTTTTGGATAACATACTGATAATATACTCCATAATTAAACAGTCTTTGACCTACATTGATTGCTGTGATGTGTGTCTAGAAAATGAGACTAAACATGCGAGCGAAAAGAACATGTGTGAGGCATCTCAACAGCATTGATAAATCCAGCTGTGATCTCTGTGTCCTTTGACCTGTGGTTATAATTAACAGGGACATATTCTTAAACTGTTTATACACATGCACTGATGAGGAAATTCAACGCAAAACAAGACCAAACAATGTTTGTGTGAGGTTCTGCCTAAAGAGCTTTTAGAGTTGGTAAAGCAGATATATTTATGTTTATGTATGTGGATATGTGTTTACCTTATTTTTCCTATGTTTGAAACTAAAAAGCTTTTGGACTGTACATTTATGAATTTAATTTGTTAATGATGCCAAGTGTATGAGAAAACGTTTTTCTTTTCTTTTTTTGGAAATGTTTTGATTCAAAGAGTGTTTTTGTGCTATTTTTATTTAAAATATATGACATTTGTTTTGATATTTTTGTTATATAATGCAAAGACATTCATAAATATTAAAGTGTGACTTAAGTGTCTAAATACTTTTTGTTGTTTCCATGTAGCCTGCATGGTCTGCATCACATTAAATGAAAGTTGCGTCATGTTGTCCAATGTTGGCAAAATCAAATTCCCCTTTTGTGGGAATGTTATGTCAGCTTTTGCATTTGACAGCATCATACAGCATGTATAATCCTTCCAAGAAAAACTGTGAGATATCTGGCATAACAGCTGTCTATGATTAACTCAATGAACCTTCAGAACTGTTTCGAAACACTAAAACCTAAGTGAACCATCATCATAACTTACTGATGTGCTGCACTCCAACCTTTTTTTTTTTTATTGTATTACTTAAGCTCTAGCCCTTAAAATTGATTGGTCCAAAGTCCAACTGCACGTTCATCATTCAGACTTTCTAGAAGTCTATTAGAGTTCGAGTTTGTTTCAATGTTTAAAGTGCTTTAGTACTCACTAGACCTGTCTGCTCAGACCATGTAGCTCTGGAAATTATTTTATTTTTTATTTTTTAACTTGTTTATTCATTTAATAATTTCGATTTTGAGAATTGAAATGTAGACATAATATTATTTATAATTGTTCTCTCTGTTTTAGCCTTGGTCCAGACATTTCTTAGAAACGCTTCTCTTATGTAGAATGGTAGCTCATAAAAGTTTCATCTATACAACGATGGCTGAAGCTCTTTGAAAACCAAGACCAGTCCAGTCCAGCGTTCACATTCTTTCTGCCATTTAAACGTTTTTCAGGAATGTAGTGGCTCAATTTAGTACCAGAATTTACTCTGGAGGATTTGTTGGTGTTGGACCAGGATCCATATGTCCACCGCTGATTTGATTTCAAAGTAGATTCTAGCCATAAAAGCCCAGATTAGCTCTTATCCCATTTCATCAGTGTCATTTTTCTTACTACTTGCGTTTTGTGTTTCTCAGGTCTGAAGAACGTTCCAGAAAAAATTCCACTTGATACCACTCTCCTGGATTTGCAGAACAACAAGATCACAGAGATCAGAGAAAACGACTTCAAAGGCCTGAAGGGTCTCCAAGTGAGATATTCAATTACTCACTCTCTCCCTTGTTCTCCTTTTTTAACCACATTTTCTTTAATTCCCTAAATTGGATCGTAGAAGCAATGACATTTCTCAATCCCCTTTAAAGTCCTCACAGGACAAATCCTATTTAACTTTGATTCGTTTTAAGACCAATTGGCTACTCTCATCCTGATTACTGGAAGTGACAGCGTGATGTTTTTTCCACGACCTTGAAACCAGCTATTAACACAAAGAACATATGTCCAAGTTTTCAAATCAAAGCCATTTGTGAGCCTTGTTTCACATAAAATTAATTCTACACTAAAAGCAATTCTTTTCCCAAAAAACAAATGGTGGAGCAGCGCTGAAAAACACTCCAGAGAAAACACTTGAACGCTGTTTGTCTGCCAAAATGTGGAACTGGGTGCTAAAACTATGCGTTGCAACCACAGCGATCTTTGAAGGCAAATATCTGCTCCTATTTTTCGAAAACACTGCAAAAATTCTCTGGAGATCTTCAGAGATACTTACCGAAATAGCGCTTGGGGGAAACTTATGATCCGCAATGTGAAATCCTCTGTGTTTCCAATCCATCCTCTCCAGAAAACAGCTCTCAGTGTGAGAAATGTGTCATTCCCAGGTGCACAAGTGTAATGATTCACTTTTGGAGCGGATCCATTGTTCAGCCTCCTGAACTTCAATAAATATACAGCCTCCCGTCGAGGGCCCTTTGCTATTTCTCTCTTTCCAAGCTCAACATTCACATGGCGCCTCAATCTGTTAGGCGCCAATGAGAGATGAATGCAAACAGAACAGAGAGTGAGAAAATGTTGCCAAAATGCTATGTGAGCTGTCGCTATTTAATTATCACAGTGAAAATAAATGAAAATTTTTATGTGCTGGAATGTACTATAGATTATAGCAAGCAGCTGACCTTTTTATGACTGAAAATCAGGGGTGAAAAGCATATTACAGATTTAAACACAAACACTAAAACAACTTTTGGTTGATCAACTGAATTTGTGTGCATTTAAACACTAACTAAACTATAATATTTGCAGTCATACACATGCCATAAAGTTCCTTTTTTCCCCCCCCTTCAGACACTCATCATGGTCAACAATAAGATCACCATTATTCATGCAAAGGCCTTTTCTTCTCTGATCAATCTGGAGAGACTCTACCTGTCCAAGAACCTTCTGAAGGAAGTTCCTGCAAACATACCGAAAAGCCTCCAGGAGCTGCGCATTCACGAGAACCAGATTAACAAGATAAAGAAGACCTCCTTCTCCGGCATGGCCAATGTCATCGTCATGGGTACGAATTTTTGTCTGTGCTGCGATTAAAAGCATCAGTCACCATCAAATCAGCAGTGTAAAAATATTGCATTTCTATGTTTATCTAACTGTGAACTAATGCACATTTTGACTCTGTCCCATTCCAGAGCTGGGCTCTAACCCTCTGAGTAGCTCTGGAGTTGATAATGGTGCTTTTGCTGATCTGAAGAGGGTCTCTTATATACGAATTGCTGACACCAACATCACTGCCATTCCCAAAGGTACAGAATCATCCCTATTGTGAATGATGATGGATAAACATTTAACTTCAATGAATCAATACAACACATTAATCTGTCAAAAATGTCCAGGTCTGCCCAGCTCTCTTTTTGAACTTCACTTGGATGGAAACAAGATCACTAAAGTGACCGCAGACAGTCTGAAGGGCCTGAAGAACCTGTCCAAGTAAATACATCTTTCTCCTTAATACATTTCTCATTTGTTGTGCAAAGAACCAGTTGAATTTATTGCATGGCAAACTCGAAAAGGCTGGACAGAAACAGCTAAAAATGTCTCTGTATAGCTGAAAACCTCAGCACAATCTGAGTCAGGAGGAAAAGCGCGATACAGAGGAAATCACAATTCAGATTTCGTTAGATGTGTTTAGAATTTGCATGAGAACAGCTTAGTTGGAGGTGATGGTTGGCTCACACACCTTGTGAGACTCAAACACCATGACATCATTGCATGGATCAGTTTGCTTTGGATCACACAGAGAAATAAGAACATTCATTACACAGATTTTCCACTGCTCATGCCGAGACTGCATCACAGCCGAGTTGTTGTAGAGTATTGACTCTAATACTAACCGCTGTATAAGAAGACTGGAAGATTGTTTTGCAGTTGGTCTCTTAATTCTGATGATATTTGATGAGGGAAATCAATAGGTAGAATTGTTTCTTTATTTAGCAATACAGCACTGAGAATGTATCTGTGTTTTAGTTTTTTTTAAAGTTTTTTACTTTATAATTGTTTCGTTTTCTAGTATGAAAGAAATTAGTACTTTTATTCAGCAAGGATGCAATAAATTTATCAAAAGTGAAATTAAAGACATTTATAATGTAGGAATGTAGGAAAGTAGGAATGTTTTATGAGCATCAAATCTTCACATTAGAATGATTTCTTGTGACACTGAAGACTGGAGTAATGATGCTAATAATTCAGCTTTGCCATCAAAGAAATAAATGACATTTTAAACAGTTATTTAAAATTGTAATAATATTTCACATTATGACTGCATTATCAGACTTCATCCAAAGAGACTTCTTTCAAAAAAACATAAAACATTTTTGAACAATAATGTAGGCTATCTTGTATCAAAACTAAAATTGATTTGAGACCATTTTTATTTTATTTTAGTTGTTTTTAGTTGTTTTTTTGTTTAGTTTGAGTTTTTTCCATTTATGTTTGTTCTTCTTTTTTATTTCAGTTAATGAAAATGTGTTTTAGCTTTCATTTTCATTAATAACACTATCACTGTGTGTTCTCAGGCTCGGTCTAAGCCATAATGAGATCAGTGTGGTGGAGAACGGCTCTCTGGCCAATGTGCCTCACCTGAGGGAACTTCACCTGGAAAATAACGTGCTCACTACGATCCCGTCCGGCCTGCCAGAACACAAATACATTCAGGTGAGAGATCCCACACAAGTTAACACCATTTCCACATATCTTTAAAGTCAGCATGAAACAAAAGTTGCGATAGTCTTTTCTTCCCTCGTAAGATCGTATATCTGAGTGAAACGGCTTTTAGAACAAGACAAAAAATGTAGGGCGGGACTTGATTTTGTCCATAGGGAATTGATTGGATGGTTGTGGTTTGCTATTGCTGTATTTGATTTCATGGGGACTTTAAGTCGCACATTGTCATGCTCTCATCTCTGAATTCCAGGTGATCTACCTTCACGCCAACAAGATTGCTACTGTGGGAACTGAGGACTTCTGCCCACCCGGCTATAATACAAAGAAGGCCATGTACTCTGGCATTAGCCTTTTCAGTAATCCAGTGCCCTATTGGGAGGTCCAGCCAATCACCTTCCGCTGTGTCTTCGACCGCTCGGCCATTCAACTGGGCAACTACAGGAAGAAATAGAGGGTCCAATCAGACGGCTCAGTCACTATTTTCATCCCGCCCCTTCCTGTCTGGCCTAATCCTTTCAAGCACATAACTTAGTCTGAATGTCATATCTCAGTTAACTCGAAATAAACTACAATTCCATTTTCAACATGCACTTTACTGGACAGATATCACATGATACTTTCAAATAGCCAAATGCATATCAGTCTTGTACTGAACATACATAATGTGTTGCTATAAGTGCAGTTTATGCAAAGGAGAACAGAAATTGTACGAAGTTTCGCAAAAAAAGAAAATTAAATAAAGTAAAACCATGACCACTTAGAATATCCAATAGCGCAAATCGCCCAGACGAAATGATCTTTTTCGAAGGTCCGTCTCGGATCTTCTGGACCTAAGCCATGTTCTTCTATGTTTTCCGCTGGCCTGCAGAGCGGGCAGCAAGGGGTTAACAATTAACAAAAGCTTGTATGCTAGAATGTACTCAGTTATTACTTTCCGTGTAGCACTACTTCAGACTGTGCTGTTAAAAATCGTTGGTTCCCTCGTAATCAATTGAATTGGGAGAAAACAGGGAGCTGGGCTGTACGAGTTTCTCTTCGTCTCAATGTTTCGGTGACATTTGTGCTCATTAGTTTCCTTGGATCCCGTCTGCTCTGCCCAGGTCAACTTAGCGCTTCGAGATGTAGAATACACTATTGTCATTTCCACGAAAACGATTGCCTGACGTATCGCATGCTTTTTCTACTCAGCTTCTCAAAGACTGTGGTGTTATGTGCGAGTGTGTGTGTTTCTTTCTTTTTTTGTGTTTGTTGATCGTCTGTGTTTCAGTCTGGAAGGATCGGGAGGGAGACGGTGGACATGGACACCTCCTGCTTTCATGAGAGTCGTGAATGTCTCTTGTATAGACGCTGTATATAAATGCTGTATAAAAGAATCCTATCAATGCTTTGAAGCACAAGCACTTACAGTAGTTTGGACTTTAATATATCGGCAATAAAGGTAATCCCTTTCTCTCTCTCTTTCTCTCTATCTCTGTCCAATGAGGGCTCCGACACAGGTGTCTTTTGAACCAAATAAACAGTCAAATCTCTCACCATGCTTTCTGGGAACTTTCACTGGGTGGTTTAATGGGCTTTTTTTCATGCACAGGGTTGGTTTCAGGTAAATGAATTTGAATGATACCTCAAAATAACACAAGGCAAACTTTCTTGGATGGATGCTACAGTCGCAGAAGACCTTGAAAAGCTACGGTAAAAATGTCACGTTTGGGTGCTAGTTCTGGTTTCTTTCTCTACCAAAACTGTTTAAACTGATGTGTTTGTGTCATTTATAGGAATTATACAGTCTTTGCTCAAGTTCAAACACTAAGCACAAAATTATATATATATATATATATATATATATTTATATTTCAATATTATAGCACTTTTAGGGATTCATTCCAAAGTCAATCCAAGGAACAAAGGTTTCCAGACCCTTTCATGTGGTTGTTTTATTGTCCAAAGACTTAAAATACAAAATAAATTAAGTTTTAAAAAGCAATTTTTATGAAAATATTTGTTCATTTTAAGTTCTTTTAATTGTGTGGTTTATTTTCCTTTAACTCATCTCAACGGTCTATTTTGAACTGAAATATTATTTTTCCTTTGGATTTTGTGTCTCTGATTTAGAATAGCAGCTTTTTAAAATATCAGTTCCAATTGTGTGTCATCTCAAATACACCACTGCAGGGTTGACCATAAACAGACTTTATGAGAATTAAAAAAAAGTCACAAGTCTCTCTAAACACAGGGATTAGCTGTTAGGATGTTAGTTAATAGTAGCCTTTGTGAAGATGAAAAAGATATTAGGCCCATATAATTTCCTGATTGGATAATGACAGTCTCTAGCCAATTATGATTATTAAATAAGGCACTTCAAAAGATGGAATGGAAATGCTGAAAATATCATAAATGAAGATCATATTTGGCTTAAGTTTATTTTTGATAAACTATGAAGAGCGCTATGTAATGGCAAGACACTGAACATTAACTAACAACAGCAAAAAATAATAAGTAAGTAATGGCCTATTTTAATACTGTTATACGTTAGTTTTCAAAGCTATACGTTGATATATAGTTTCATTCATCAATTTCATAACAGTCACCAGATTCTCTCTTGTTTCTCACTGGTGCCGCCTTGTGGACTATTCTGTGCTGCACAATTTGAACTCATATGAGATTTAATAATTAAGCACCTCCTCCACAATTCAGTGCTGTGTGTGCGCGTGTGCGTGTGCGTGTGTGTGTGCGTGTGTGTGTGTGTGTGTGGTGGTATATTTATTTAACTGTGGCAGTTTAAAGGAAAGAGCAAATATCATCTGACTGCACCGAAGAAGAGTTTTAAACCTTAAGCTTTCAGAGAAGATGAGAGCAGAGGAAGCTTTCAGAAGAGAATATCATCATCAGTAGCCTATCTGTAGCTATTGTAAAAAAATAGCTATTGCCAGTTTAATATAATTCTATTATTATCAATTTAATACATTTTGAAGTGGCCATCATTTTTATAAATAAAATCCAAATGTCACATTTAGTCTTTGTATTGAGGGATTTAATTCACTGAATCCAGCTCGACAAGTAGAGTCGATATAAGTCTAATCTACACAAACTGATGATACATTCAATATACACGGTTTTCTGTTTTATTTATAAAATAAGAAATAAGTAATAAAAATGCCCAAAAAGCACATACTTAAACTAAAACGAACTAAAATGAAAACTAAAATCAAATTATCTGAATTATCTAAAATGACTCAAATCTGAATAAAAAAAAAATCTAATTCAAAATATTAATAAACACTTTAATAGTATATAAAAAAATATTATAATAACAATAACCCTGATAAAAAGTCACATTGTGAAATATAAAGCTGAAATTGTTTCATTAAAAAAAAGTATATGCGCTTAATCAGGCTTAGACTAGGTATTTTCATCAAACTGACAGGACTAAAAATTATGTCATAAGTTCTGTTATATAGGGTTGGAAATCACTCCTGTCACAATTAGAGCTGATGAATCGTGCGTCACATAATGACAGAAGTGACGTCATTCTCAAAATGGGAAACGCTTATTCCATACAGCCAGGGCACTGGTGAAGCCTTGTGTCTGTGTGAGCCATAGACTGTAAAAAAAGAAAGCTTTGATGAGTTCTGTTTCACATGCCTCTACATCATGCAAGTGTGTGAGCTGTGACATCTTAACTAGCTTGCTGGTATTATATTAAGTGGATATAGGCCTACTGAAGTCTGAACTTACCATTGCAGCCACCCGGCACATGTGCTACCATGTGTGTGTGTGTGTGTGTGTGTGTTTGCCAGTGTGAGGCTCAGCGCTGAGTCTGTTTGTGGCAGTACTGAGGTGTCTGAGGTGCATTTGTTCACCCAACACTCAACTATTTGTGTCTAAACTGAGTCTGCCTAAAGCCTAATTAAGAGGAGAGAGGTGATAGGAGGGATTTTACAAGGTTAACATATTGATCTTAAACAGCACCAGCTAAGACATTTTAGTAATAGTTATTTGCCCCAAACACCCAGTGTTTCATAGAGCAAAATAATGAATGTCAATGAAAAATAATGCATGCTATATATATTACTAAACATAACCCTATTGGCCTATTATATATATATATATATAGAACACACACACACACACACACTAACAAAATGTTTAAAAATCTTACATGATTTAAGTTTTATAACTTAACTCTACTTCACACTGGGTTCATAATATTGGCAATGAATTATATATTAATATTTATTCATACATATTTTAATATATTATCTGTTTATTCAGACCTTTTCAGCATTTGACAATATTACTTTTTAATGTATTTCAAAGCAAATATACATACAGCCAAGTAGATTCAAACGTGTTTAAAAAGTAAAATGCAATAAGACTAATTGAAATCTAAAATCTGTAAATCTAAAATCTGTAAAAATGACGCTGACTGACTATCAAAGTCTTTTGCTGGTTGATCAAGGTTTATGAACTCACTGCTTTGCTACTGTGTTTCACTGTAAACATAAGCCACCCTGCAATGTTTTACCGTGTTTTCTTTTGTTTTCTTTAGTCAGCTCTCTCTGCATTTTTTTTTAAACCAATGTGAATTGTGTGTGGCTAAAACAAAGACAAGCATTGAAATGGGAACCATATGATGTACTCCTCAGATATAATTAATTGAGTATCATGACTCAGCTCAGTAAACAGTTGGCAAAACACTGTTGGTTAGTATGACCGAAGCAACCTGATAGCATTAGGTTTTGCCAGTAAAAGTAAATTGTAAATGTCAGATCAGGTAATAACGCCTTAAACCAAGGAGAGGAAACCCTGTAAAGCTGTTGACAAGATCTGAAGAATCAACATTCATTTTGTTGGGTTCATAATATGTGGTTTAATTTAGTCAGTCGAACCAGTTTTGTCTGTCTCCAAAGCGTCCATGGTCAGGAAAATGGTTGGAAATTAGGAAACTTGACTGGAAGTGTCTGGCGCTGTCAGAAACCGAGCTGAGGTTGAAGACTTTCCTGTGCGTAGACAGAGGGAATCCACTAACATCACTATAAACTCATGTAGGTGAGATGAAAAGAGGAAATAATACTCAACAGAAATCTTCAAGGAGACAAAACTCTCAGTAAACACTTCAAAGTGGGTCAATGCTGGAGCTCTTCATGGAACTGGAGTCGAGAATCTTTCCAGTGATCTTCAGGATGCTGAGGTTCTCATTTTCCATGTGTGTCTGCATGTGTCCAGACAGGAAAGAAAGAGAGAACACAGCTGGACAACAGAATACTTACTTTATTATACAAATTACTTAACGTCATTGCTCAAGTCGGGCTGGAAATATTCAGGCTTAGACACTGGCTTTGTGGTTAAATAAATATATTTGTACCATAAATTTGCCAGTTGTTTAGTCCGAATTTTTCTCCAAAAAAGAAAAATGTTGACAAATTTATAGGTTGGTAACTGTATATTTGACCATTCAATTAATGTCATAAAGAATATATCATATAATAAAAATACACATACATAAACAAAAATATGAAAAAAGTAACTTTTAAAATAAAAATAAAATCCAAACAAATATGATGGTTCTGGGAATGACCTTGTCCCTACAAATTATAGGGCAATATTCATACTTCTTTTAATTTACAAAACACTATTTTACAATAAAACTACATCTGTTGTTTAAATACAGTGCATTTCAGGGTTATTATAGTTAACTAAAACTAAAACTTAAAAACAATTAAGATCAATTCTAAAATTAAAATAAAAAAATTTAAAAATTATATAAAATTTCATTTCTTTTGTGAAAAATTCTCATTTTCATTTAGTTTAACTTTATAAATAACTAAACAACTAAAATGAAAAATCATAAAAGCTATGAAGACATTTTTTAAACTAACAAAACTAACAACAACAAAAGCATGCAACAAAATGACCAAAGCTTTAAAATGAAAATATAAAAGTAAAAACAAATTCAAAGTATGAAAAAAAGAAAAGAAAAGAACATACAACACAATACCATACCATTACCATACCATACCATACAATCTTCTTCCGCGTATCTGGGGCCGGGTCGCGGGGAAAGCTTTCTAAGCAGAGACGCCCAGACTTCCCTCTCCCTAGACCAGGGATAGGCAACTTCGGTCCTGGAGGGGCACTGTCCTGCAGAGTTTAGCTTCAGCCCTGATAAAAACTCACCTGCCTGTATCTATCTAGTAATCCTGAAAATATTGATTGTCTTGTTCAGGTGTGTTTAATTAGGGTTGGAGCTAAACTCTGCAGGACAGTGGCCCTCCAGGACCGAAGTTGCCTATCCCTGCCCTAGACACTTCCTCCCGCTCTTCCGGGAGGATACCGAGGCGTTCAGGCCAGCCAGGAGACGTAATCCATCCAGCGTGTCCTAGGTCTTCCCCGGGGTCTCCTCCTAGTGGCACGCGCCCGGAACACCTCCCTGGGTAGGCGTCCAGGAGGCATCCGGAACAGATGCCCGAGCCACCTTAGCTGGCGCCTCTCGATGTGGAGGAGTAGTGGCTCTACGAGGGACCGAGCTCCTCACCCTATCTCTAAGGGATAGCGCCCAGCCACCCTGCAGTGAAAGCTCATTTCGGCCGCCTGTATCAAAGATCTTGTCCTTTTGGTCATGACCCACAGCTCATGGCCATAGGTGAGAGTAGGAAAGTAGATTGACCGGTAAATCGAGAGCTTCGCCTTCACCACGACAGACCGGTACATCGACTGGGTTACTGCAGAAGCTGCACCAATCCGTCTGTCAATCTCCCGTTCCATCCTTCCCTCACTCGTGAACAAGACCACAAGATACTTGAACTCCTCCACTTGAGGCAGGAACTCTGCACCAACCTGATGCGGGCAAGCCACCCTTTTCCGACTGAGAACCATGGGCTCGGACTTGGAGGTGCTGATTCTCATCCCAGCCGCTGCACACTCGGCTGCAAACCGTCCTAGTGCATGCTGAAGGTCCTGGTCTGATGAGGCCAACATGACAACATCATCCGCAAAAAGCAGAGACGAAATCGTGTGGTCCCCAACACCGGACACCTTAAAAATTATGAACAGAACCGGTGACAAAGGGCAGCCCAACATGCACTGGGAACAAGTCTGACTTACTGCCGGCAATGCGAACCAAGCTCCTGCTCCGGTTGTTCAGGGACGGACAGCCCTTAGCAAAGGGCCCCAGACCCCATACTCCCAGAGCACCCTCCACAGGACACCACGAGGAACACAGTGGAATGCCTTCTCCAAATCCACAAAGCACATGTGGATTGGCTGGGCAAACTCCCATGAACCCTCCAGCACCCTGGAGAGGGTATAGAGATGGTCCAGTAGTCCACTACCGGGACGAAACCTGCACTGTTCCTCCTGAATTCGAGGTTCTACTATCGGCTGAATTCTCCTCTCCAGATAATTACCACCACTTAACTGAGCATTTAATAAATTACCTGGCAAATTACTGTGATTATAGGGGTGTGTTTGAAATGGCATTCCAGAATGCGGTAAGCAATATGCTAAGATCGTTAAAAAAGTGCTTCTGCTTCTGCAGCAGATTTTTTTAGTTCCCCTGCAAATGTAGCATTTGTACATGGTTTGAGAGCATTTGCAAGTCTTGCATACCTGCATCAGGTACAGCTGCACAGGTTTGCCTTGACCTGCCCCTGCTACATAACTTCATACAAAATGTCAAAACATGAGCTCTTGCCCTGAAGGCCCGACAGATGAGTGGAGCGATGAGATGACCTCCAGGGGACATGACAGATGAGGAACGGGTGATAAGGTCACAGCGCTGTTGACAGGCACGGGCACTGCTGCAGAACAATTTAAGACCATTCAACGGCATCTGATCTGTGGCCAAGCAGTTCCCGCACATGCTATAACATGCCATTGTGTTAAAGCATGTAACTACTGTTTGTATTTGTATTTGTCTCTCAATCTCTTGTTTCTACTCTCCCATCATTTTTTTTTTTTTTTTAAATTATGACCATTATTATAATTGTATATAATAATTTTATAATTTTCATTTATTTATTTGAAATGATGGCAATGGACCCTTCACGATTTATTTTATTTTACTTTATTTTATTTTATTTATTATTTTATTTTTATTTTAATGGTCACATTTAAGCTTATTTAACACAATCAGTGAACCCCTCTTTTTTTTTCTTTTAGTTATAATGACCATAGACGTTAACAAACTTATTGCAATTGTGAATTATTCTTTTAACATTTTAATTAATTTATTTATATTTTATATATATATAATTTTTTTCTTTTTTTCGTAAAATAATGATTTTTTATTTTTTGTTTTGTTTTGAATCAACACACTCAGGGAACCTGATATCTGACAACCTGACTCCTGACTTTTTTTTGTGTGTGTGTAGTAAAATGGTGACCATGTAGAGCTTTTTGTCCTGTATGATTTATTAATTTAATATTTAATAATTATAATATATAGAATTACAATTCTTTCATTTTATTATATTTTAGTTGACATTTGATTTGGTTTATCTTGATAATCTTTATTGACTTTGCAGTAATCTAATGCAGTACATAATCTCATCTCCTCTGATAAACACAAGGTTTACAGAACCGACCTCTCATCTGGTTTTCTGGATTTACTGCATTCCTAAAAGCCAAATGTGTGTTATTAAAGCCAAACTGACCTGCAATCAGCTCCGTCTCTCGATCTCTCATGAGTTCCAGTCCACCGCTGTGTTCTAGCTGCCCATCACAGAGGTCTATGACTACAGCCAGACAGAAGCCGTCTGGCTTTTATGAGACTTAAGATTAAAAGATGGCACACTGTTTGATGATATATAGTCTACCAGCTGTTAAGAATTGGATACACTCTCCGTTCAGATGCTGAAGATAGACAACACAGTTATGTAAGACTGGTTTGGCCCATACCTTCTTATTTGGTCAATTTTTCCAAGCCTAGTAGTCTAATAGCAGACAGCTGTCATTTCAAGTAGCCAACTTTTTTCTAGGCGATTTTCCAAATAGTTTCGTTAACCTTTGTTTTATTAAGAATATTTATTTTTTATGAGAAATGCTTAGCATTGGCTATGACGGAACCGGTGCTCGAGGTGTTTGTTGGCTTGTTTGCGACTCACACAAAAGTTTAATTGTTTTTTGGGGATTGTTTGGAAAGGATGGGTTGGAAAAGTGTGTGTGTGTGTGTGTGTGTGGCAGCTATGCATGTATATATATTTTGCAAACCCTCCCCAGTGAATCGTTGCTCCCTTCTTTGTCCCGTGAAGGACTACATGTCCCAAGCTGCTTTGCTACACCTGAACCTTGTTAGAATCCATATGTGCCACGGTGAACAACTGCTGACATCTACACACTAGAACCGCCTGACTTCTGTTTTCTATCAATCTTGGGCGACTAAGGTCTGGCTTGAGTATCTCTCTCTCTCTCTCTCTCTCTCTCTCTCTCTCTCTCTCTCTCGCTGTCTGCTCTCTCCCTCCCTTACTCTTTCTCTCCAGAGTCCTCGGGCCGCACACAACTCCACCTGAAGTCATACAAAGAGAGAGAAGCAGGAAGGTAAGGATTTCTAGCATCTGAATGCTCATGCTCGCTTTTGATCTGTCTGGATGAGATTATCAGAAATCTGCTTGGCAGATTTTCTGGGGTGCATGAACATATTGCGGATACTCGGCTTGGTAATGTTTGAAATGCTTCCAGTTATATCAAGTACATTTGAGTGAAATCATTATATTAAGTTGTTCTAAATAATTCAATTTGATGATTTATTAATGCATGAGCTAGTAGAAGAGAATTATTAAGCATGGATGAATTTTTATGTTTTATGTGCTTAAACAGAGAGAGGTTTTGCAGTACTGGATTTAATGTGGCATTTTCCTGCTACTAATTGTTTTGACACAAATACTGTGTTGCAAAATTCTGTGTGTGACACCTGCTGCAATTTATTCTTCTTTTAACCCTCATGAAATATTATTTTATTAGCCAATATTACAAAAGTACTCTTGCATTTGTTCATTTACAATTCAATTATAATTCAGCATTGCACGCAAAGACAGTGAGGTGACGTTAAAGTAACATGAGATGAACTTGGATCTGCACATAAAAAATGTGCGTCTAATTTGTGTGGGGAGGAACGGCTGTCTGGGCCTTTTTTGCACTCTTGAGGATGAAGTCATCAATTTCCATTAGAAGAATGTCTCTGGTTTTAGTTTATGTCTGAGGTTCACCGTAGAAGGTTGTGTTGTTCTGGCACATTTTTTTTTTTTCACAGAATATTATATAACCAAAGAAACCTTCTCTTCTCTTCTCTTCTCTTCTCTTCTCTTCTCTTCTCTTCTCTTCTCTTCTCTTCTCTTCTCTCATCTTCTCTTCTTCAGGTTCGATTCATCTAAGTTGTTCAGCCATGTTTGCTCTGGGCTCCTTCTTATTGGCTGGACTGGTATGTCAGAGTTTGGGTCAGTATGAATACGAAGACGAATACTACATGCCCTACTCACCACTGGAGGGAGCATCAACTGCCAATTGTGCCCAGGAGTGCGAATGTCCCCCCAACTTCCCCACAGCTATGTACTGCAACGAGCGCAACTTGAAGTTCATCCCCATTGTGCCAACTGGAATCAAATACCTCTACCTACAGAACAACTTTATTGAGGAGATCAAGGCTGGCGTGTTCGATAACGTCACCGACCTTCGTTGGCTTGTCCTCGACAACAACAACATCACCAGCGAAAAGATCCAGGCTGGTACCATTGATAAACTGGGCAGCTTGGAGAAGCTCCTCTTCAGTCATAACAAGCTGACCAAACCCCCTGGTCTTCTTACGAAGTCTCTGGATGAGTTGAAGCTGGTTGCCAATCAGCTAAGCTCGTTCCCTGCCAGCACCTTGTCTGGGATGGAAAACCTGACCAGCCTTCACCTGTCCAAGAACAAGCTGACTACTGAGAGCATCACAGGTGCCTTCAAAAGCCTCAAGTCCCTTGTTCTGCTGGACGTGAGCGAGAACAAGCTCAAGAAACTTCCCTCGGGAGTTCCAGCTTCGCTTTTGATGCTCTACGCCGACAATAACGACATCGACAGCATCCCTGGTGGCTACCTGGCCAAGCTGCCACTCCTGCAGTATCTGCGTGTCTCCCACAACAAGCTGGTGGACTCTGGAATCCCTGCAGGTGTGTTCAACGTGTCCTCTCTCCTTGAGCTCGACCTGGCTTTCAACAAGCTGAAGTCCATTCCAGAGATCAACGAAGCGCTCGAGCACCTGTACCTGCAAGCCAACGAGATAAGCAGTAAGTCTTTCTCTGTGCACATCTGATCAAGCAACAGATTATGCATGGTTTTTACTCCATTTCTACTTCTTTTTTTCAGAGTTTGACCTGACGAATATCTGCAAGTTCAGTTCCCCGGTCAACTACTCAAGACTGAAGACCCTGCGCTTGGATGGAAACAACATCACACACAACAGTATGCCAGATGACACGGCTAACTGCCTACGCCAGGCCTCAGAGATCATCTTTGATTAGGGTCACATCCCGCCAGTGGTTCATCAAACAAATTAAGGCTATTGCTCTTATTAGACACGCTGACTGACATCAGCACGTCTTTATTCATGATCCTGGCAACCACATCTGGTAACTTGCACGTTGGCGACAATATTTACTCTCTAAAATGTTGATGAACACGTTTGTATGAAAAATGGGCAGCAATAGTCTGGAATCTTGAAAATCTTGCACATAAAAAAATCAGTCTTGTATGATATTGTACGAAGTGTAGTAGTTGAATTTGACAAGATATTCACATCTAAAGATAGACATATTTGTGCAAATTGTGAATAACCCAGTGTGCACTCTATAAGAAGTTGCACTATATGTCATCTAACTGCATCTTAATTTTTCCGCATGTTAAACAACTTAATCGCTTTAAAATTGTAATCATATTATTAATAAGCCTGCCGGTAAGGAAATTAGATTGTTTAGAGTAAAAGTTATGAAAACTATCTACTTGTATATAAAATGGCTAAATGTGCAGTGATGTTGAAGGCTATCTAGAATTCAACTGAAACACTAAACTGAAATGAAATATTGCTGGACATTGTGTGAATTTGCTGAGGTTTAGCTAACTGTTAACTAAATCGTATATTTGTTTTTGTTTTATTTAACTGAGGAATTACAGTGCCAAAATGTTGCATTAATAGCAAACTAGTAGCAGCTTGAATTTCTGAACACTGCCAACATTTATACCATATTCTACTGTATCTGCATGCAGTTCATCTTAATTTTGTAACTGTAATTGCTTTCACTGGTAAACAGCAATGAATTTTTTTTGTTGATGTATTCAATACAACATTTCACATCATCACAATGTTAGTCAAATCATTGAACCACAAGATTACAGTAACTTTGGCAGACTATTGTAAAAGTTGTAAGTTCCCTCATTTGTTGTTGTTCTATTTTGTTTAAAAAAATACTAAAGCAGTTTGTTCATCTTTAATTGAATAAACCAGATTTCTTACATATGTGGGGGGATACTGATGAATCATTATAATGAAGTCACATGTAATAAATATATGAATATTATACACAATATCCAAATAATATGATATCATATTTTATTATCAATACTAATAATTGCCACTTCATTTTATCATGGGGAATTCTCTAGTCTAAAGCATCATCACAGGAAATCTTCTCGAAATGCTCGAGCCCCTGCCCTATTTAAAAATTAATCAAAAGTGCCCTTCTCAAACAAATATCAATGATAATATTGTGGTCAATAAAACCAAATGCATTTGATTATAATTAACATGACAATGTGCACACAACTAAAGTAGCCTAAATTCCTGTATATTTTACGTTTCTGTCAGTCTGAGACATAGACTGTAAAAAAGAACAACCGATACTTGTGAGACAATATGGTTCTTTCAGTGAGTGGCAGGAAACAAAATATACCAAACAATTTTTAAACTTTTTTTTTCCTCAATAATAAAAGATTGTGTGTTGATTCAATTAAAAAACTACATCACATATTTTAAAATATTACAAAATTAATTGAACCCTGTTTGTCATGTATGATACACTGGCCAATCGTCATCTGGCACAACAAGTTCAAATTTCAGTGGACAATGTGAAGTGGAGCATAATTTTCCGGTCATTTATAAACAAATCGTTTGAAAATTACATGGACAGACGAATTTACATTTATGAAGCGATCTAAATCTGTGTCGTTAAACTAATGGATGTTAATTGCATCTACAAAGCACTGCACAAAAGTATAGCATTAATGGTAAGTAGCTATATCCAAAGTCACTTAGTCTATATTGATACACCGTTTACCATTTGATGAAAGTATCATAGTTTGTTAAATGAAGCCCAGATGTGTGATATTATGTGAAGTGTAGGCTGACAACAACACGCGAAATGGTGACTTTATTATTTTAACATTTTTGATAATTTTGCAGCAATAGTATAATAGTACAGTACTACTGGTCAAAACATTTGCACACACATTACTTTTTTTTCTTTTCTTTTTTTTTTAAATAAGTCCTTTATGTGCATCAAGCCTGCATTTATTTGATCAAAAATACAGAAAAAAATTATAAAAATTTAAAATAATGGTTTTCTAATATATTTTATTATATATTTAATATAATTTTAATATACTTTTTAATATAATTTATTTCTGTGATGCAAAGCATACATATATATATATATATATATATATATATATATATATATATATATATATATATATATATATATGCCCCTTTTTTACATTTGAGCCCCTGCCCCTGAGGAACTCTCTGCACATCCCTACTAGGCCTATATCCTGTAGGAAACATGGTCTCTAGCTGAAGTATAGGCTGTGAATATAAATATAGTGATTGTAAGATGAAAAGGCTTTGACAGGATAGCTTGTATAGGCTGTTGTTTTGTGGCATATCCTCTGACAGTAAACATTAACAACATAAGTTAATACTTTAAACTAATAAGCTTTCAAAATCATTCTATTAAGGGCTTTAGTAAGGATTATTGCAGTAGTTATATGTAATATTTGTGTCCATAAATCCCAGACCATGAACACATTTCCAAAAATGTCAGAGTATGTATACTGAATTTGATGGCAAACCTGATGAAGTATGCAGGTGCGTAACATAAATACATGACCGACCACATCTGCTAGTGCCATGTTGACATTATCCTTTGACTGTATATTCATTGACCTGTGATGAAGGCCTACTAGCAAAAACCACAAAAACAATTTACTTGGGCGTTAAACATGAACAATTCAGCCCTGCGGAAACAAATTTCTTGGTACTTGGTACTTATAACAGTTTTACTTGAAAGCTGCTCAGTTTGCAGTTCTACACCAGTTCGACATTTGACCACGTGCAGTTGGGATGTTCGCATATTCAGACAGAGGGCCAGTATTTGAGTTAGTTGTAAACATTCATTCCCTTCCTCAGCTCAGGACATACCTTGGATGAATTATAAAATAGCCCAACATTTGGTCCATTCTTTCCCTTTACCTCTTCCAACCATCTGCTCCCATCTGTCTCTCAATCCTGAAACACACCTTCATGACAGCCACTTCAAAAGTTACAGATATTTCTGCACAAGTCTGAGCTAGCACTAAAAATGAGTGTTTTATTTCAAACAGAAGAATTGCAGGCAGACAACCCAGCAACCCACCCCTGGGGTGACCATCTGATAGTTATGCAGAGAGGCATTGTGGGAGTTCTTTTGTCCATGTGTTAGAAACAGATGATGGATAGGCAGTTCTGGCTTTTCATTTGAAATATTTTTTGCCACTTTATAGCAGACTGAGCATTTAAGTTCACCACAAGCCACAAACACCATAACCTATAACAGTCAAAGTGCATTGCTAGTTTACTGTTTCTATTACATTGCAAAGATGATGAAAATGAAATGTTGCTGTGTCATATGTTTTGTGCGGGTGTTCTCGTCAGCTGTGCAATTGATGTCTTGCTGCAAAACCACCGCCTGTTATTCAGAGTGTACTAAACACTGGAGAGACTTTGTGGGGGAAGAGACCATTATGATGTTTCTTAGCTCGTCCTCCTACAGCTGATCTCTTGAGAGAGAGGACACAAGAGTTTCTTGTTGTTTAGAGTATGACTGTTGACTCTATGACTGTCATGCTATGTGAGAGAAAAAAGAGAAAAAAAAGTACAAAGTAAACACAGGTTCCCTGAAGGGATGAAATCCGTTTATTTGCCACATGTGATTTCATGGTCAGAGAGTTATACAGTAAACTTGTTGGTTTCACTTTATTTTGATGGTCCCTTTAACACATTCTGTTGACTATAACTATAAGTAACGTTGCTCCTACATGTGTACTAACTCTAATTAGAGTATTAGTTGAGTATTAATAGACTGGTAGGGTTAGGGTTAGATTAAGTTGACATGTAGTTGCAAAATTACTTATAGTCAGTAGAGTGTCTGTTGGAGGAGCATCACAATAAAGTATTTGCAGATATTAAGCAGACAGTCTACTAATACTCCAATGAGAGTTAGTTGACATGTAGTTGCAAAGTTACTTATAGCCAATAGCATGTTCAAAAGGGACCATCAAAATAAAGTGTTACCAACTTGTTTTGTTGCTCTGCACAGAGAAATGTATCTTTACAGTTGGCATAAAAGTGAAAATGTTATACAAATATTTAGCAAAACGGAAGCAAGCAATTTTCTGTGAATGTTCGAGACTTCCGAATAACAAAGTACAGTAAATGGTGTGTTTATAATTATGATACATTTAAATAATAATGTAAGAAATAGCAGTTTCCAATACCATGCAGCATAGCAGTTGTTCTGTACAGCTAAAAATACATTCATATGCTCAAATTTAAAAAGGGGGCATCCATAAATAAGGTGGATAAATGCTCTGGAGAGTGTTAAAAATATGTATTCATATATGTTTAATACATATGATCACCAGTCATTTTGTCCACTTAAACCATACCCTTATACATTCAACTGCAAGCTTGCATTAAGATTTGCCAGATTTTGTGGAGCTTTTTGGGCATGACCAAACATCTGGAGATCTGAAAGTGCATGTGTGCTTTGATTGTGTGGGAATTTGTGGGATTTGATGGTCCCAAATATTTAAGAACAGAAATCATGAATCCTCTTTTATTCAAGACAATAGCATCCTTTCAATGGGACAAAGTTTGACTCGTTTTTCAATTATGCAATGGGACTTTAATCAGTGTCCTACCCAAATCAAAGACCTTCCCTTCTCCATCTTGAAATGTCTACAACAGGATCCAGATGTTGAAACAGATGTCGCCTACTACACACTGCACTTTCATTCATTGTGAAGCTATGCACAACTCAAGGAGAGAGAGAAAGAGACCTACTGGGATATAGCAAGAGTGCTGGATTAACCCTCAAACATTATTGTAATTTCACCAGTTTTTGCATTCCAGCTTAATTCCACCTTTCACAGGTTGGGACAGGTCTCCATCAGTGCAAAATGACAGCTTGATGATGTGCATTGCCCCAGGGTGGCCTAGTTTAATGGGGTAAATGATCCCTCAAAGTTGTTAGTGATGGAGATGAGATATGTATATTGAAAAGACAGACTTAAATGTCTCGAAGCCACCTGCAAGTGTTTGGAGGGTGTCATATTTACCAAGGGTCCCCACCTCCCGAGACTCCACAGACCCTTGCTGCACAAAGAGAAGAGAGTAAGAAAAGAGAAAAAAGTGCTGTGCTAGAAATAAGTTGCCAATGCATGCTTGCGGAAAGACAACTCCATACGTATCTGTCAAACATTCACACACACCCTTTTTCAACCTCACCAGCTGATGTCAAAGGTTTGGCCTTGGGGAAGTTACACTGTTAACAATAGTAATCTAATAAGGCTGTCTTCTGATGCATGTCCGGACCAGAAAGAAAGAGGGAGAAACTGCAGACTGGACTCAAACTGGAAAGCAGGCGGACCAAGAGATTGACTACATCCCCAAAAACAGAGACAGACACTTTGCCTCCACCTGCGCAAACCAAAATCAGCTCTATGACTGAGATGAGCAGGTAATGTTTTCATTTTTTTTTTATTATATGTGGTGGTGATGCAATAAGGAAGTGGGTGGTAGGTATAGGGGGTTCATGGGGTTTCTGTTGTGGAGTATTTAGTTATTTTAAACTCAGTTTCGTAATATTTTCTCTGTACCTCTGCTGCAGATCTTCATATAAAATAATGAATACCATATAATTTCTCTTTATTTTGATGGTCCCCAGACATTCTGTTTACTATAAGTAACGTTTCACCTACATGTCAACTAACTCTTATTAGAGTATTAGTAGACTGTCTGCTTATTATCTGCCAACACTTAATGTGATGGTCCACCAACAGACATTCTACAGAAAGAAATGTCTTTCATTAGACAGAAAGTTAGGTAACTTTGCAAGTACGTGCCAACTTATTCTATAACCTTAACACCTAACAGTCTATTAATCCTAAACTAATACTCTAAGAGTTAGTTGACATGTAGGTGCAATGTTAAAACTTATAGTCAACAGAATGTCAAAATAAAATAAAGTACAAAATAAAAGTGTAACCTTTGACTATAATTTAATATTTTTGATAACCATCATTTACAGGCTCACAAACTTGAAATGTATATGTATTTCTTATAGTGGTATTCACTGAGCTAACATTAAAATGGCTTTTGTAATAATAATAATAAAAACTGCCAAAAAAGTAACCATGATAGCACCTTGGTATTTTTTTAAATCGTTTAAATCAAAATACTATTGTATCTGTCATTGCTGTACCAGATTCTAGCACAGAACAGTATGTTTTTTAAGGAAAGTCTGAGATGTTGCTTGTGTAAGCAACATTGTTACAATGTGCAATTCCTTATTTCAACTTTATTATCTTTTTGTTGTTAAGTGATGCTCTTTATAAATAATTTTTATATCAAAGAAAGTACAAGTGCAGCATTTTGTTGTAACATAACTGCCTGAGCCCCAAACAGGAAATTAAATGAGAGCATGTGTTTCTTTTTAGGTGAAGCATAAATGACCCTCAGTTGTCTTGACCATGTTGTCATTTCTCAGACATCATTTATTTTTAACATATATGATGGATGTTATCCTTGTTCCAGTCAAGTATGCTTGTAAATTATTTTACTAAAGATAACATAAAAAAAAGGTGTTAAAATGTTGTTTAACAGTCTCAGATTTCAAAAAGTGTTGTCATGAGGATATTCTCAAATATTTAACAATTAGCATTAGCACAAATAGCATAAGCACTGAGCAGAATGCAGTTTAGACTGTTTTGATCATAAGCCTATGGATGTGATTACTTAAGACATTACAGGACAGAAAATTTCCCTGTGCACATTTAAGGGTTCAGTTTTGAAAAAGGCTAAAAAATCACAAACATTATTTCATTGGCTGTTGCACATTTGCTCATTGCTTCTTTCGCACGAGTCAAGACAATTTACTTACCTGAAGACTGGGTGATTAGAAAATCCAGTCTGAAATTTGTAAGTCTCTAGTGTCTAGTCTCACAGGTGCAGACGGTAAAAGAGTTGGCACCTGCTATGATCTGGAGCATTTGTCACAGACTATAGTCACAGACATGAAAGGGTGACAAGGTTTAGTCTTATAGTGATCTTGGTTTCAGAGATTCATATAGTTTAGCAAGTCTTTAATATTTCCCTATTGATATTGTGTATTAGATGTATATTGATATTGCACAGTTTTTATGCTTGTATTAAAGTCATCTTTGAAATAAATTTTAACATGTATCCAAGATACCGAATAATTTAATAGACTTAAACATCTTGCAGACACTGTGTTTAGAGCTCTTTTATACATTTGTGTGAATAATAGGCTTTAAATTCTGTAATTGGATTAGGTTGGTGTTTGGACTCTTTGCCCTTAGACCACTGGTTCTAACGTAGAGCTGCACCATCCTTGACACGAGATGCTAATAGATTGGATTACTAATGGTCTCAACTGGAGGAGCCCATTGCAGCGGATTACAATGACACAGTAGGGTGTTGTTGTCGTCAGTGGAAATGAGAAGTAATCAGCACTTGGCAGTCAAACAACGACACCGTATGTGACTACCTGTGCCAACTTCAAATCCAACTCTAAATCCAGACTAGCGCTCATGTGGGGACACAAATTTCAGCTCATGCGTTTTGGTGATTGTGCACATTGAATAGAAGACTTTTTTCAGTACTGATTTTGCAACTGTAGATAGATAGATAGATAGATAGATAGATAGATAGATAGATAGATAGATAGATAGATAGATAGATAGATTTTTGTTTACTCGAAAGACAGGAGACAGGTGGTGTTGTGAGGGGCAATGAAGAAAAGGATCCAACGTAATTTATAGGCCTGTATTAGCCTAATTATAACTGGGCCAAGGCCCATGTCTTCCTTTGACCAACATGCCAGTGTCCATCCCCAAAAGGATTATGACTCTTGATCTCGAGAGCCTATGATTGGCTAAGGTTGTGTCAAGTGTGTCTGTCTGTGAAGGGATCATGAGATATCATTGACACTACAAATAGGGGCAGGAGATGGCAAAATAGCTCAGAGTTGAGACATCTGTACCCACAGCAAAAGATACAGTAGAAGAGCCCCACGAAGACAAAGGTAGGTCTCTAGCATTTGTGCAAAGATCCTGCATTTGAAATATTTTGGGAAGGATATTGTCAGTTTCTTCTACACTATAGTAGAAAGCTTCTGTCCTCCAGAAATGCACAGTGTGAGCTATGAGTCATTTTAACATCTGCTTCAATCTTAATGACTTTGTGTTTATTTTGTCTTGGTTTAACATAGAAGTATGCTGCTTAATTTAGGGTACTAAAGATATCAGCTGTTTTTCTGCAAAGCCAGTTTGTAGGTCATGATTAAGTATTTTTCTTACTTTTTAGAGATCTTTACAGGTGAAGCTGGTTTCACCTGACCTGTACACTAGATATCCAGAGCTTTGATCCCCTCTGGTTTAGTGTGAGAACGCTGCCCATAGAAAACTATCTCCAGACAGTCGATTATAGAGCTCAGGACCAAAAATGTAAACCAATACCAGATGAGAGAGAAAACTCAGCTATGAATATGTGTTAACATATTATTTCTTGAGCTTTCTCTCTCTGTTTGCTGTCTCTTTTAACCTTACAGGATCAATTTAAGCCAAGAGAAATATGTGGATGTCAGCAAAGAAACTTCTGAGGGAAAACCATAATAATTGATTGGGAGGATCAGGGCACATACGCATTAGACGAAGCTCAAACGTGCATTTGACATATATAAATGTTTAAAGGTCAAATGGGAATACAACAAATTGAACCTGGCCAACTGATGCCTAATGTGTAGGTGTCCTTATTGCAACATGAGGGCCAGGTGTTGTTAAATTGCCATGATGGTTATACCTTATTCTCTTTAGAAGTAGTCAGACATGCACATACCTGAAGCCTTATGTTTGCCAGAGTCCAAGAGGTAACTGTCTTCTGAATGGAGATGAGTAGCACTAAGTCAATTAAGGCTGACCTGGCAACATATTCTGAGTTTAAGAAGATTACTACTTAAAAGATGAAGACACAGGGAATTATTATCTTAACTAGAGGATGTTCCTAATTTTTTGTCAATGAGTTTATCCACTTAGAGAGAACCTGAGATAATTCTAGGGTGGTTTGTATGGAGTGGGACAGCTAGGAACATTGTTCCAGACCTTGTGACAAGGGGGCCAACTCATTGAAGGGAGAAACCTTAAAGTCCTGTGAACTTTAGTCCTGTTTAGTACTAAAAATTAAGTCTCTAATTTTATCTCTAAGAGTTATATAGTTTAAATATTGTTAACAGCTGTCTCTATGTTTTCTGTCTCTATGTTTTTCTAGGTTAAACCTAACCATGGAGTGGCTCATGGTTGCATTTGTGGCCCTACTTTTGGCCAGCCAAGTCCACTCTGATGAAGTTCCCTACGAGAACATGATCTCTCAGCTCCAGGCATGTCCTAAAGAGTGCCACTGCCCTCCAAGCTTCCCTAATGCTGTCTACTGTGACAACAAGGGTCTGAAACGCATTCCTGTCATCCCTCCCTATACCTGGTACCTGTACCTCCAGAACAATCTCATTGATGTCCTCTCAACCGATGCTCTGCGCAATGCCACACAGCTTAGGTGGATCAACCTCAACCGCAACAAAATCACAAGTGAAGGCTTGGAGGTTGACGCTCTTAAGGCTTTGTCTAACCTTGTACATCTCTACATGGAAGACAACTTGCTGACTTCCATTCCGTCTCCTCTGCCTGTCAAATTAGAGCAGTTACGGCTGTCCCGAAACAGAATCTCAAAGATCCCAGCCGGTGTCTTCTCTGGGATGGACCATCTCACCTTGCTGGATCTGCAAAGCAACAAGCTTCAGGATGATACAGTGACTGAGGTCAGTCTGAAAGGCCTCAACAACTTGATCCAGATAAATTTAGCAAAGAATCAGCTAAACAGCATGCCCCTCGGCCTACCACCCACAATTACACAGATCTTTTTGGATGGCAACAACATTGAGAAGATTCCGGTTGAATACTTCAAGGGTCTCCCAAAAGTGGTGTCTCTCAGGCTCAACCGCAATAAGCTGGCTAATGGAGGTATCCCAAAAAACGTGTTTAACCATTCCAGCATCCTGGATCTACAGCTTTCTCACAACCAGCTCACAGAAGTGCCCGTTATCTCTTCTGGCCTGGAGCACCTGCATCTGGATCACAATAAGATCAAGAGTAAGTCCATAACTTTTTTTCTTTTCTTTAGGAATTAGTTAAGACAGACATGTCTCAAAAGTATCACAGTTCCTACTTTTGCTTTGGTCAGGACAAAAATCGCACAATGATTGTATCTGAAACTTGTGACTTAATTTCGACCATGAGATACTGTAGTCTATACTTGCTTGGTTATCTGTAAAGCTCTAAAGACTTATGAAGCCTTTGGATGCACCCTTGTACCAGTATGTTTGTGACTTAATTTTTTTGTTCTGTCATTTTCATAGGTGTGAATAGCTCTGACATCTGTCCACCTGGTGCACTTGATGATTACCTTGATGAGAACGGCCCACGTCTCCGTTACCTTCGCCTTGATGGTAATGAGATCAAACCCCCCATTCCACGAGAGCTGATGATGTGTTTCCGTCTCCTCAGGGCTATTGTCATATGAAGGTGCCAGACCATCTAGATACTCCTGTCCATTTCATCTACCAGAATATTGAAACAAATATTGAAAACTATACACTGCTGAAAAGACCAGCCAAGACTGGAATGATTTCCATGCTGGTCCAGATTAACTTATGTTTGTTTGTACTGAACTAGTGCTGGTCTAGCTTGTGGGCCAGTTAAACTAAACTAGATGTGCTCAATAAACAGTTTTATCAGATAAGATAAAAACCTGGGTGGGGATACCAGTATCCAATATATGAGATATTCTGGGGATTTCCTGTTCTGGTCTTTTCAGCATGATTGAGATCCATAAGACTGGTTAATATGTGCATTTGTGAATGGTTTCTCATGGCTGTATTAGAAAACCACTGTGCCTTCCTTAATTCCATGCATATGGGAAACTAGCAGGCTAAGCTCCAAAATACAATTGTCCTCATTTGCATGTGATGTCATTTCCCCATCCTGTGCAGAGTTTATTTTATTTCAAACAAATCGATCTTAGTAGGTGTACCATTATCCAAAAACGTTTACCTCACCACACAATTCTGGGGTGTTTTTGGACTGAAGAGTTGTGGTCTGATCATGGAGCCAAATTTTCTGGTATTGAAGGTAGTACATAGCGGTGGTTTATTGTATTTTATTGAATGCATGGTAACTCTCAATAACAGCACCAACAGAAGTTTTAAATTAGAGAAACTTTAGAAATCACAATTGTTTATTGCCTCTGTTGTAGCCATTGATATGTACTGACATAAGTTTACTACTTTTTAAATATTTCTTTACATCTTTGTACAATCAATATTTCAATATTTAGTGTGACTTTAATTTTAGAGATTGAGCACTTCAGATTTATTCACTGTCATTAATTGTAGCGTTACATACTGATTATTAATATAAATATAGTTTAAAATAAGTAGTTGACAATGGTACTACCAGTGAACCTTCTAGATTGAATTTAAGATTTATTTTCCTCTTGGGTATAAAATAATGTGAATATTCTTTTTCAACGCACAAATGTGACAATTATTTTTCATGTTTTCATTCATCATTCTTTGCAGAAAAATGACAGGAATTAGTATTGACAAAAGGGAAAATCTAAGATGAGATAACTTTTGTTTGATGTTCCTGATTAAACTGGTTTCAATGGTCCAACATTGTCTCTGCACTGACTCATTTTATATACATATATACATAAAAAGATTTTGGTTACTGAAAACTCAGAGAGCTTTGAGAACAAGGACCTGAAGTGTCAAAATCAAGTAGAGCAGCCAGTCAGGCAACCTCATAAAGGAAGATATAATCCACAAACAGTGTATTCATCTAAAATAATGTAACTTGTCTTTAGACTTGTGATTTATTTTAACAAGCACCCAGTATTAGTTTTTGCTAAACATTTAGTGACAGCAAAAATCAATTCCAGTCTTTGAAGACGATTTGTTTAATAAGATTTTCAGATGAATTGCAAAAAGAATATGGCGTATGAGAACTTCAATAGCAGCACATATTTATGATTCAAGAGCTTTGCGGTTACAGACCCCCTAAAATTGGAACACTTTCTTTGAAATATTTACACATATCTGACAGAGAGGAAGAGCAACAGTGAGAGCACAGTATATGTGTATCAGTTGAAACAATGGCTGCATTTATACTGCAAGCCTAATGCATATATATGGTCGCATCAGTTACGTTGACTTTAGACATAACTGACTGTGTTACATTAAATCCCCCACTACACAGTGCAGGCCTGTGCTGCTCAAATTGATCGTGCAAGTAAATGGATTTGCTTGGCGCTGCTCATTGGGTTTGCATGGCTACTGGTGCATGCCGTATGGTTCAGCTAAGTACTTCTTCTGGTGCCTTCTTAAAGCTCTATAAAACAGGCTGCAAATAGTAGATATGTTTACCCACCTGTTAAACGTCACAATTAATCAAACAAAGTGAGATTAGTGTTTAAACGTGTCAGTGAGACTAAAACAAAATGCAGTATGTGCCATTTTTTATTAATTTGAATGGCTTGACAGTCCCAGTCCTTAACAGACTAATATTGGATTTTTATTTTATGTGACTAAGCAGAAATATGATTACCGAGCCGCCATAAACGAGAATTAGTATGGAAAAAGAGATTGAGGCCTGTAATAACATCCCACCGAACAAGAAGCAGGCACTTGTATGCCACTTCCTAATAGGTTAGCAGGTTTTCTGCAGTGCGATGCATCTAGGTAGTAAGCAGAGGTCTGAGTTTTATCACCGAGTCCTGGCGCAGAGCAGAATGGAGGCCTTTACTCTTCTCAGCATTGCACTAACAGAGGAGCCTTACAGAGGGCCCATTGTGAGCTGGGGCCCTGCAGATCCCTACATGAAAGCAGAGTATGCCTCACGCTCACCTCAGGAAAAGGAAGACAAATATCTCATAGTTAGGACTGAATAACTTATGTCTCTTTGGGAAACAAAAAAGAAAGATGGTTGTAAGGGATTAAAAGATTTTCGCAGTTGGGGGTCTGTCAGCGTGCAAAATGTGTCTGTTCAGTGTGTGTGTGTGTGTTGCAGTGTGGTATGGGGTGGGCGCTGCTGTAGATGTGACCAAAACTAAATTTCTCCCTTTTCTCAGTCTCATTTCTTACCTTCACACACACAGGTAGGTAGGGCACACAGGTCTGGGAGTGTGTGCACACGAACACGTCACACACTCAGAACCATCCACACACAGATACACACTCGCATTCTCACCGTGAGTGACCTGTTGCCATTGGCCAGGCCCACCAACCCTCTGCCTGTCCGATCTGAAGAACAGGACCATTTGGGAAAGGAGGAGAAAGAGGTAAGGGTTCTTCTGTATGTTCGTCGAAATGCTGGTGCTGTGCTTTAGAGCAGGGATCGGACACAAGGGCTTCCCCTTCTGCTTCTGAGCCTCAGTGGTACTTGGCACTTGGTACCTCAGTAACTCTACTGAGGCTTTCATTGATTTTTTGTCTCGTATATGACTGGCTTTATGATATAATATATGGGTGCACTCCATGGTATTTATTATAAATCTATTTGTAATTCTTGTAACAATAATGCACATTTGTGAAGCCTCAAAAATTCAAATACACACAACCGACTTAACTGAGATTTGGATTGCTGGCTTGGTGATATAATACTTCTATTCTCCATGATCTTCATGAATATTCTTATAATATTAACAGTGATTTAGAACAGTTTAAATTGGGCGAACAGGTGACCTGTGTGGCAATGTTGGCTATTTATATGTGTTCTTTATAAAGGTCAGTTTTCCATTCCTTGTTTTTTTGGAGTTTATTTTGGGTGTGATGATGTTTCTGCTTGATTTTAAGAGGATAGTTGATTTTGTTAAGATTTACAAATCTAAGAGTATTTGCAGAACATGTGATGAAGAGCTGTAAATACTGTTACAGACCTTTGATATCTTATACATTGTTAATGTGTTTAAGGTCAAAGGCCAAATTACAGAAACTTCCTGTTTTAAATCTTCAAATCTGATAAGTTATAACGGAAATTGCCAGGGTTACTAAACAGACAAGATATGTCTCTCATATGTGTTTACTTAAGCTACAGAGATTGTATATTTTTGCATTCTGGCTTATTGGAAGATAAAAAGTCATAATTTGGCGATATTGGCTGCACCAGAAGAAGAAATAGTAGAATCAATGAGCATGAGGAATGCTGTCGGGTAGAGCCAAAAACAACATTGGGATAGTTAGTTCTAACACACATACTCACACAGAGTGTACACACTGCAAACACTGCCGGGAGTGTGTAAAAGCCGAGCTCTGTGTTCAGTATAGTCCCTCTTTGAGCATTTCCCTGCTGAAGCTGTCAGGCATTGGTACAGTGAAGCTTTAATGAGGGAGGGTTTTTTTTTTCATAGTGACAAACAGAACTAATTTTTGTCTTTATTTGATATCCCCACTATTTAATATCTACTCATGATGTGATGGCATGTGTTGATTGGCTGTCAGAAGCCCACAGGGAACTGATTTATGTTTAAATAAATGCAGTGGTATCTAGAGAGCAGCTATGCCCCAAAATAGTCTTTCACTGAGTTACGTGGATGTGTGTGCATGAGAGAGAGAGAGAGAGAGAGAGAGAGAGAGAGAGAAACTCACTGCCATGCTGTCCACAAACCTCGGTGGAATTTCGAACTTGAGTGTAGAGTCAGACACTCATAAAGGGGCTCTGTAAGAGTTCTCCCTCTCTTTCTCTCTCTTGCTTCGTTCTCTCCGTCTCACCCTGAGGACCAGAACTTGGTCTGTCCATCAAGTGCACCCTTCTCTTCTTCCACTCCAGTTGGTCATTGCTTTCCTCCGAGCCTCTTATCATTCAAAATAAATATATAGGCCTATATATATATATATATATATATATATACTACCGGTCAAAAGTTTAAGATCGGTAAGATTTTTTATGTTTTTAAAAGAAGTCTCTTCTGCTCACCAAGGCTGCAATTATTTGATAAAAAATACCAAAAAAACTGTAATATTGTGAAATATTATTACAATTTAAAACAGCGGTTTTCTATGTGAATATATAGTAAAGTGTAATTTATTCGTGTGATCAAAGCTGAATTTACAGCATCATTACTCACATTACTAAATTATTATAATATGATGCTCAAGAAACATTTATGATTATTATCCATGTTGAAAACAGTTTTTTACATTTTTATTTCAGGATTCTTTGATGAATAGAAAGTTCAAAAGAACAGAATTGATCTGAAATGGAAAGCTTTAACATTAATCACTACCATTCAAAAGTTTGGGGTCAGTAAAAATTTATTTTTTATTTTTGGGGGAAAGAAATTAGAAAATACTTTTATTCATCAAGGATGAGTTAAATTGATCAAAAGTTATACAGTAAAGACATTTATAATGTTAGAAAAGATTATATTTTAAATAAATGCTGTTCTTTTGAACTTTCTATTCATCAAAGAATCCTGAAATAAAAATGTAAAAAACTGTTTTCAACATGGATAATAATCATAAATGTTTCTTGAGCATCATATTATAATAATTTCATATTATAATAATTTAAAAAATGTGACATTGAAGACTGGAGTAATGATGCTGTAAATTCAGCTTTGATCACAGGAATAAATTACACTTCACTATATTTTCACATAGAAAACCACTGTTTTAAATTGTAATAATATTTCACAATATTACTGTTTTTTATTTTATTTATTTTTTTATCAAATAATTGCAGCCTTGGTGAGCAGAAGAGACTTCTTTTAAAAACATAAAAAATCTTACCGATCTTAAACTTTTGACCGGTAGTGTATATATCTACTGTTAGAGAAAAAAACAAAAACTAACATTGTGGGTTATATATTAAACATGAGAACGAATACAAAGCCATAAATGTGGGATTGAGATTAAAAAGATGAGGATGAGAAAGTATATGAGAACTGATAATTCTTCAGTTAAATATTTCTCAAATCTTTATCATTGACACCATAAATATTTTTGAGTTTTGGTCATTGTTTGTTAAGAACTATAGGGCCATGTAAAATCTGCTCTCACAGAACTCATCTAAAAAAGATCCAAAGGATCCAATCAGCAGAATTTTCTACCAAAATCAGCACAGAAAAAAGGTCTGCAGATTCTCTCTGGGTCAGCTGATGACTAGCTGGAAATTGAACAACGTGAAAATAACCATGTTTTATTGTATTTCCATTAGAATTAATTTGCGATAAACAATATACCCACAGTCTTAAAGGTTTCAGGGGGTTCTTCATGGAACCATAGAACCTTAATTCAAAGATATAAATAACTAAAAAAAACTTTTCTGACTTGTTTTTAATTTGTTTCCACAATTTGTGTTATGTTTTTGCTGTGTGTGTGAAAATGTGTAAAAATGCTATATGTGTCATAATTATGTTTAAAAAGAAACCTGTATGATGTCAGCCATCTCACCTCTGACCTTTCAACACACAAAGCAGTCACTGAGTGGATTCAAGATGGCCGCCGGGTTAGGCAGTGGCTTCTTGGCCCTTGTAAGTGAGCTAAAGACTTATTTAAGCTAATAGGCTTATTTAGAGCTAGAGGCTTTTATTTCAATATTACAGCCTGTCTGCACCCTGTTAATGGATACTTCTTTAACCTTACAAAGCTCAATTGTCTTTATTCCTATGGCCACAAAACTATGCAGAAGCTGTAAATGCAAGGGAGGTAACAATAAATCTACTGATTGGAAATCTAAATGGGATTTGGATTGGATCTTTGCTGTCATATCTATGTACCTATGGACATGTCCCCTGTTTACTTCTCTATTGTTTCTCCTCTACATGAGCATTTTAAGATCTCACTAGACATTAATCAATCTGACTCTGTGTAGCAGGAAGATGGTAACGCTGAGGTTGATGTGGGGACTCCTGGTCCTGTGTGTGGTGGCAGCCTCTCCCCCCAGATACGCCCGACAAGCAGAACTAGACAACTATGACAACAACAATGTGGATCTAGACCTAAATGTGGATGGTGGCGATTTATTTGACTATTACGATGAAAATGATGAAACGCAGGTAAGAGAGTCATTCAAGGTTTCATGAATCATCCTGATATGTTAATATGCTCACGGCTGTGACCTCAATAACTGAGATTTTGGGGTGACCCTATTTTCTTATTTTCAATTTTCAATTACATGTTGCATATAAGAGTTTTGTATCAAGTCTTATTTATATCTGGACCCTGATTACGAATCCTCTCTTTGCATATTCATTAGTTTCCTCCAGCCTGTTGAGATGGCTAATGCTCAAGCATTGGACTCCGTTCTAATTGTCATGCAGGAATGTATTGTAGAAGTGTTGCTTCAGAGTGTTTGACAACTTTCCATTTGCTCTGCTGGTCCAAATGTTCCTGGGGATAATCGTATCCAGCTATGTCAGTCTTTGGTTTATGATTTTCATTTAGAAAATGGGTTTAACCCAGCTGCTGTGCTTCAGGGTCGGTCATCAAGGGCATGTTTGCCTGTATTTACTCATCCTCTCAGATGACTTTTCGGCTGTGCATACTAATGTTAGTCCTGTCTTCTTCATAAGAACCATCATTTTCAGTAAATTGCCTTTTTACGATACAAACTCAATATGTGACACACTATGTGTTTTTTGTTCTTGTACTTCAATGTATTATTTTGTTTAAAGAATTACTCAAGGACTGCATAATTTGGTGCAGTAAAGTTCAGTGTGTCAGACTGATTTATATTTCTTTCTTTAATATAACAAATACTTCTCTTACACAACATATCATCTGTATAATGGCCAGACCAGATGTTGTTGACCGTGAAATGTTCTTAACTGAATTTTCCACTGGCACAACCTTGTTGAATGTTCACTTGAAAGTTCACGTATAATCAGTTGTACAACACTAGTCATACTGGCATGTCAGATTATTTCACTTAAGTGGCCTTTTTTTAGCTGGATTCACATTCACATCATCAATAGTTGCTCAGAGCATCTACATTTGCTAATGCTAACTGATTATTTGGTTGTAATTTCCAAAATTACTTTTGTATCAGCATCCACTGAGAAAAAAAATAATAACTTCAATTATTTTATATTTTAGTTAACAACATGAATTTGTGAATGTCTGGTATTATAATGCTTCATTTTACCCATCTTTACATACTTTATTAAATTAAATGTTGATGTTAAAACATTTCTGGCCAATAAACTGGACAATGCAGTTGGCCAGAAGTTTATTCAGTAATAAATATGATATAACGATGAAAACAATGACCAGTTTATCATCTTCAGCATGGAAGAAAGATAGGCTAAAACTATGCTTGACTGCATGGCACAAGCCAATATGGGTTTTTAGAAGAATCACATCGAAGCCAAAAAACTTAACTTGATCCTGATGTGAATGTTATGAAGTCAAACTAAACCCACAACCAAAAGCACACGTGTGAGTTACAACACATTTTCATTGTGTAATGTGCTTTAGTTTTCAGTTTTTCAGGATATTATGAATGTTTCATACTTTGGGGGAATATTTGTTGTTTCTCACCATGTGGAAAGTTTTGTTATTATTAAGAAATACAGTTTCAGAAAAGTAGTTGATTTAGACTGCTGGTAAAACTTTTTGGCTTATAGGTTTCTATGGTGCTTGCCTTTCTGCATTTGTCTGTGTAAATTCATGTATTAACAAGGACATACAATGTGTATTTTACTCACTCACAAGAGCTGCTGTCAAAAAGTTGCTGCTGATGCTGTGTGAATCTTGGGCTCTAAAGGTCGAAGTTAATACACATCTGACATCTGGGTTCTGAAAAAGCATAAAGGCATATAATAATACATAGTTGCATTGCAGTTACATCTATGCCTAATAAATGTTTACTTTTTCCTATATTTCACCATCATCTTCAGTCCCAGCTGATGAAAATATACAATTAGCTTTCAGTTGAACCTAATGACCCCTTAAGCTGTAACAGGATAAAACAAATCCTTGCACTGCTAAACTTCAACAACAGAAAGATTTTGAATACTTTCAAATTTACACAACACTTACACAATGTAAATTCCCCTCAAAAAATCATCTTTTGTCTACCCTTTTCTTTATTGTTTCAGTAAAGAACAAAATCAATGTCAGCACAAGCTTGTGAGTCACATGCCTGACAGTTGTAGAAAAGATTTTGGTTGTGGTTGCAGAAGGCTCTCATGCATTCTGGTATCTGAAATGAGTCAATGTCACTGTTTATTGCTGTACACGTTGTTGATTTATTTTATTTAGCCTTTGGCTTTGCATGTTTGACTAGTTTGGTGTATGAAAAGCATGCAAGCAAGGCCTCTCTAAGACTTTCAGTAGGTTTCTCATCATCAGCAGGTTTTGGCCATTTGTCTTCACACATGCTGAAATAATAGTGTAATGCATTTTATGCATTTGCAAGTTACTACTCTATAGTTTAATTAAGTTTTTTATTTTTTTATCTCGTTTTAGTATGTTCAAGTCGACCACACTGTGAGACAAATTAGATGCCGTCTCTGGAGTTAATACAACAACCTGGAAAGAAAATGGGCAGAAATATGGATTTTTCTGCTACCATGTATGTCTTGGTTCCACAAGGACCACTTCTAGAGAATAGCAGCTGTTTGCAGATGAGACTGTGAATGGTTTCACAGCTCCCCACTCTGGATTGTAGTGGAATCAAATACAAAAAGAGTCAACATCACAACATATGCAGAGATTTTTTTTGAATATAGGTTTTAAAAATCTGCACATCAATATGACCTGTAATTTGTCTCACACCTTACAACAATTAGCAATTGTATGGAAGAGGTCGAATTTGAAAGCTTTGATTGAATAGGTCCGATACCCCGTGAAAAGCCCATTACTCTTTCAAAGGGACAGCCTTCTGCTGAGTCACACCTTTTACTGAACCTTGGAATTGTTTCTCTTACAATCAAATGTGTCTGCAAGACTTTATGCTTTTGACACAGAAACCTAATGCATAAATAGTTTGTATTGGGACATCAGTACACAGTTTTAAAACAATATGAGGTGTGAATCAATTCGGTAAAGGGTGTCCAATCCAGTTCATGGATGGCCAACGACATGCAGACTTCAGCTCCTTAAGACCTTGATTAGCACATTCAGTTGTGTTTAATTCGAGTTGGAGCTAGACTCTGCAGAAAGGTGGCCCTACATGGAGCAGTATTGGCCAACTTAACAGATTGAGATAATTATCTTCTACAGCAGTCTTTTTGACACAGCACTTTCTGTCAGTCCTTTAAATCATCGGCTGTCTGAGAAAGCCATGTTTTTGTTTGTAATATGACAAAAATTCGTATAGTGTACTGACCTGAATTCTTCTTGCAGATAGAGATTGACACCTTGGGCCCTGATGAGGACATTGATCCTTCAAATGGTGCCTCATTTGAAGAGGAAGAAGAGGGGGAGGAGGAGAATGTGGAGCATGAAGAACAAGAAGAACGGAGGACAGTTGAGGAAATTGACCACAAGGAATTACCCATTAAGCCTCATCTTATTCCATCAGGCTCTGGGGAGTCAGGGACTCTGATGGGCCCTAGTGCTCAGGGAGGTTTGTACCATGCATGTATAAATGCACACACTACTAATAGTCATGACTAGCCTTCCAACAATTTCATCCTGTTGTTCCATTTAACTGGCAATTCGATTGGTTAAATGAGTTTTAATAATTCTTGAACTTTTTATGTGCATCATTCTTATGCTTTTTTTGTGCATCATAACCAGTAAATCACTCATAGTCTTTACTGAACCAGTCCATATGGTTCTAAGTGTACTTCTAATTCTAATAACTGTTCTAACACCTAACCTTGTCTTGAACAAGAGGAGGAGCTTCGTCTGACGCCCATTGACATCCTTCAGATTTCTGGGGACATTTCGGGTTCTGGTGACTTGGGCTCTGGAGACTTGCTCGATAACAAAGCTTCTGGTTCTGGAGAGCCTTTGCCCTCTGGAGGTTCTGGGGCCTCTGGGGACATTTCGGGTTATGTGGACTCAGGGGACCTTGTTTCTGGAGTCTCTGGGCTTTCTGGTTCAGGCATAATATTGATCTCAGGTAGAGGTCAGTACTCAGGACTTTGGTTTACTTTATATATTTATGCTGTGAGAAAGAAATGTGGAAAATTTTAATCTTTAAGGGTACAACAGGTTGTCACTGGGGCAGTATCCTTTAAGGTATAACATCTGTACCTTTGGCAACCTTGTACCTTATCTACGCATAAAAGGTGCATATTAGTACTTTAGGAATAGTAATATGTAACCTTAAGGTACTACTGTGAATATTTTATGGGTAAATAAGTTACAAAGATGTCCCTTCAATTGTACTCCCCTTGTGATAAGCTGTTGTTCCCCTAAAGGTACAATTATTGCACACTTTTAAGTGTAGCTTAAGGGGGTTCTTGATTACTTCAGAATAGTTTTTTCTTCTGTGGATGAGGTGGTGTCCAATGTATGGTCTATACCTGTTAGACCACAGTGGGGAGGGATGTCCTAAATATTTTAAAGCAAGTAAGCATGATCTGTAATTCACAACCATTTATCTTTTTGTATTGGTTAAAATCTTGAACCAAAATGGCTACTTCATTATCATTGCCAGCATTGTTGTCATGCTGTTATCTATCATCTGCTGTTGAGGAGGCTAATTTCCTTTTTGCCACCCCACCTTGTCTCTTACAAGAGGAGGAGCTCCACCTGATGCTTGAAACCCTTCCACACGAGGCCTCTGGGGATTTTGGGGAGTCTGGAATCTCTTGGGTGTCTGGAGCCTCTGGGTTACCAGAGGTGTCAGGGGATCCTTGGGCCTCTGGAGTCCCTGAGGTGTCAGGAGAATCTGGGGAATCTGGGGTACCTGATATCTCAGGAGAACCTGGGGTACCTGAGGAGTCAGGAGAGCCTTGGGCCTCTGGGGTACCTGAGGAGTCAGGAGAGTCTGGGGTACCTGAGGTGTCAGGAGAGCCTTGGGCCTCTGGGGTACCTGAGGAGTCAGGAGAGTCTGGGGTACCTGAGGTGTCAGGAGAGCCTGGGGCCTCTGGCTTACCAGGGTTATCAGGAGAGCCTGGGGCCTCTGGGGTACCAGAGTTATCAGGAGAGCCTGGGGCCTCTGGGGTACCAGAGTTATCAGGAGAGCCTGGGGCCTCTGGGGTACCTGAGTTATCAGGAGAGCCCGGGGCCTCTGGGGTGCCTGAGGTTTCTGGAGAGCCTGGGATTACTGGGGTGGCTGAAGTGTCTGGAGAGCCTGGGATCTCTGGGGTGCCTGAGGTCTCTGGAACGCCTGAGCTCATTGAAGGGTTTGAAGAGTCTGGCATCCCTGAAGAGTCTGGAGAGCCTGTGGTCTCTTTGGAGTCAGGAGAGTCTGGGGTGACTGAGGCCCCAGACGTCACCACTGCCATATTAATTACTGACCTATATGAAGGTCAGTACAATGATATCAATACCTTGCACTTCTATGACTTCGATTTATGTCAGAAATATGCTGTTAGGGCTCTTTTTTATCAAGGATAGTTTAGACTAGAGCAACAAGAATTATGATCACTATTATGATCACTAATTACGAACTTATTGTTGCAGTCATCAATGCTAGCATTTTCTACAAATGTTATTCCCACTGGGAAACCCATGTAACTGGCTGCTATTGGTTAACTGTGTGTTCATTATAACAATAATAATGCATTATAACTTCTCAATGTCATTATTGTTCACTGTCTGTCATGTTCCATTGTTCATCTGTTCATGTGCTAATCTGTCTTCTAACACCTTAATGTTATTGTGTTTAACAAGAGGAGGAGATACTCCTAATTACCCAGACCACTCCCCAGGAGGGGACTGGGGGTGATATAGGGTCAGGGTTACCTGATATTGACACAGATATTGACACAGATACAACAGGTCAGTATTTCACTTATATATAGTGTTAACCGATGAAGTTCTGTTGTTTACCAGAGATACCTATATATCACTATTAATTTGTGTAATATATTATACTGTAGGACTGTCCAATCCTGCTCCTAGAAGGCTACCTTCCTTCAGAATTTAGCTCCAAAATAATTGCCTGGAAGTTTATTTTTATCCTGAAGACCTTGATTAGTAGCACCAGGTGTGTTCAATCGAGCTTGGAGCTAATATCCTGCACTAAGGTGGCCCTTCAAGAGTAGGATCCCTACGTACTGTATGCACCTCATGTGACTTTGTCAGACATTGTGGCTTTGCAGTCTCTTAATGACTGATACAAAAGTGTGTACTTGTGTATCCAATCAGGCTGCTGCTGGATATGCATCAGTACAGCTTCTGTGTTTTAATATGTGTTTTTGTGTGTCTTCTGAATACCACCTGCTGCTTTGGTGGTAAGGTATGGCTACCTGTATGCTGTGCACCTGTCTGGTTGGATCTGTGTACTGTGATGACCTTAAGCTGGACCGTGTTCCTCCCCTCGCCAAAGAAACCACTCATTTCTATGCCCGCTACAATAAAATTGCCAGGATCAGCAAGTCTGACTTCGCCAACTTGAGTATGTGTTTCATTAATGGGAAACCCAAACTGTTTTAATGTGAAAATTAAATCAAAATGGACAAAAATGTATAAAATTAAGCCCGCCCTACAGCTTTCTAGTTGAAAATATAGTTTCATTCGAAAACGCTTCACAGTACAGAAGTGAATGGGTTGGAAATAACTATTCCTTTTTTTAGGCATAGAGTTTATAGACAGCAGTTTGTCTAAAAATCTTAATAATATTTCATAGCTTGATCTGATAGCTTTAGCAACACTTGATTTCTTTTGCTTTATGCTAAATTATGAATTTGATGTTTTCATCAATTTTACTGAATGGCTTTTTGTCTTTTGTTGTCATAAAGATAAATTAAAGAGGATCGATCTGACTAGCAACCAGATTTCCAGGATTGATGATGATGCTTTCTTTGGCCTTCCTGCTCTGGAAGAGTTGATATTACGAGAGAACAGTATTAGACAACTTCCTGCTCTGCCACCCTCTATGAGTCTTATTGATGCCTGTCACAACCAGTTGGGCAACACTGGCATCCAAAGAGAAGCTTTCAAGGTGAGAGAAGCAATAAAGTTTAATAAGGCATAACCTTTAGCACATTCTTTGCTGTGCTTTCTTGCATTTGGTGTGAACTTGAACCTGTGATAGCCTACTATTGTACAAGTAGACCTGAGGTAACAGCTTACATTTAGTTTAAATTAGACAAAAACCAGACAGCAGAAAAGCTGATGATGGTCCGTTCCCTTCGGGAAGGGCTGCTATTGCTCATACCAGCTCATATTGTGTTTAATGTACCTTAGCTAATTTAGTTTGACAGGATTGTCATCAACTCATGTTTTCTGTTTTCAGGACATGCCAGGGCTACTTTACCTTTACTTGACTGACAACAACATAGACCACATCCCAGTTCCTTTGCCTGACAGTCTGCGCTCCCTGCACCTACAGGTACCTGTACTCCCACCTCACTAGTGCCACACTGTGGACATCTATGGCACTTGTCACCTAACTGAATTATTAACATTTATGTATAGATTCTTATTTAAGAAGGCAGTTTACATTTAGAATTATGCTATTTGAGAACATCAGGAAATTTGCTAAGGTTATGAATGGCAGAGAAAATAATAACCTAAACCAAGCATTACATTTATTGTCAATCTTTCTGGTGATCCACATAGTGGTCTGTCTTTTAATTAATATTGACATCTTTACTATAGTAAAATTATTAATTATTACCCAAAATGTAAACATTAAATAAATGTAAAAAATTCTTCTAAACTTCTAAAACGTTCTGTTTTATCATTCAGAATAACAATATCCAGATGATGCACGAGGACACCTTCTGCAATCCACATGACTTAAATTATATCCGCAACGCTCTAGAGGATGTTCGCCTGGACGGTAATCCCATCAACCTCAGCAGAACCCCACAGGCCTACATTTGTTTGCCACGTATCCCTGTTGGTGCCCTTATTTAAGCCGGAGAACGCACACTCAAATGCACACATACAAAATTCACACGTATGCACATGCATCAAAACTCCTCTGTGCGTACCTCTCTCTTTTTTTTTTTTACTTTGGGCTCAAGCAAACACTTGGATATGAATGGCTGTCTTTAAAGGAGATTGGCATAAATACATAAACCTACACTCTCACAGGAGTTCTGGTGGACACTTCCAACTCTACTACGCTGCTTGTGTTTTTACCTTTTTACACAGTACATACTTTTCATAATGTAGGTTTGTAGTCATATCTGGATTAGTGACGTCTCAAACACCAATACATCTGTTTTAGAGAAACTGACAACCATCCATGCATAACTCAAGTTTAACTAAAAAAAAACACGTTTTTTATTTTATCAAATACTGGAAAACAAGATGTCATTAATTTACAAATGCAAATCTGAACATGACAAAAACCTTCATTTTGTGTGCTGTACTGGTTGCCTGGTTGGGGCTAGCTGCAATAGCCAGCCCAAATTGTTTAAATATGTTTGTTTTGTAAATTAAATATTGTTAATATTCATATAGAATTTAACAAATGTTTATCATAATTAGCATAAACTAATTGAAGCTGGTGCTCACTGAACTTCTTGAAAGGTAAATTTGACTAATGCAATAAAAGCATTCTATCAATTAATTTGTTGTAAAGTCTGTACTGTAATATATGTATGCTGATTTTTTGGTGTTTTTACAAGAACTGCAATATTTTGGTATATCACATCACAAGCTGTTGTTATGACCAGTGGCCTTCAAAATGAAATCTGTTGTATTGACTGAGGGGTTTGAGAATGATTGGGTGGGGGGGGTGGGGGTAAATATTAGCTCAGCATTGTGTTTTGTATGGAAATAATCACACCTGAATAAAGATTTCTGATGACCTCTCCAAAACAGAGGTGGCTTAATGTTTTCATTGTTAGCTTGTAAAGTCTTCAAAGGCATAAAACCGACACTTAGCGCTTTAAGTGCTCTTTTAAACAATAGCTACTAACATTACAAAATCAATCACTGTAACACAGAACAATCCACTTCCGGCAACAGTAAACGGTTTTACTTCAAACAGAAGGTGTAAAAAAATAATGACATTTACATAATGGGTCCCGTTCAGAACAAATAGTTCTATTTTAGAAGTTCTCAATGAGCTTTTCAAACAGGTTGAGGAATTTCTGCCTCCTCTCCAAAGAGGCTGGTTCCATCACTAAGGGAATAGAGGTGTCAGTTCCTTCTGAATTGTCGTTCAGATTAGCCGGCTGCTCCCCCTTTACCATCCCACGTTGCTGCTCAAGGACGGCACGCTCTCGCTCAAGCTTTGCCCTTTCTCTGTCAAGAATCGCTCTTTCCTTTTCCAGCTGAGCTCGGATGTACTCCACAGAGGCCCTATCTCTCTCCACAGCGGCTTTCTCTCTCTCTAGGGAGGCCCTGTCTCGGTCCAGTGCTGCAAGTTCTCGCTCCACTCCTGCTCTTTCTCTGTCTAAAACCATCTTCTCCCGCTCCAGGACCATCCTCTCGTATTCAATAGCGGCTTTGTCGCTCTCCAGAATGGCCCTCTCATGCTCCATCTCATCCCGGTCTCTGTCTAGATCTGCCCTGTCTCTGCCCATTTCCTCAGACATCATGTCATCCTCTTCGACAAACAGCTCGATCTCGCTTTTGTTGGGCTCACGCGCCCTCTTGCTCCTCCGCCGTGTGGTGTTGTTCGGCCGATACTCGCTGTCATCGCCCACAGAAGAAGTGTCTACGGTGACTTCACTTCCTGCAAGTCTACCCTCCATGGCGTCATCCATGAGGGAGAACCACGGCCAGTTAGTGGGGTTCACTGAGACACCAGGGGGGGGATTCTTCATTTCCTAAAACACACAAGGTACACAGACAAACAGTTTGTGAGCACAGAGAGCAAGATCATGCAAATTAGGGGTGTAGAGTATATTAATATATACATTTAATGAAAATGACGTTCTGATATTTATATTTATTAAAATGTAATTTAGTTAATTTTTGTGTGTAACTTTAATGTTATGTGTATGTATATAATGTAGTCATGCTACTACTACCATACATTTTAAATAGTTATTGAGATTTTTACTATATAAAGATATCATTTGTCATTTTTACATGTAATGACATTCTGATGTATAATATTAAAATGTCATTAATTAAAAATGATACACAAAATTAACTAAATGTTATGTTTAGGTATATAATACATTCATCCTATTACCATACTTTTCAAATAGTTTTTACATATTGTTTGTCATCCTTAAATTGAATGACATTCTGTTGTTTAATATTTAAATGTAATTTAGGTATATATATATGCAGAGCACTGTCTGAAGATTGAAAGGTCTTTATGGCGAGTTTCTAAGTTGCATCAGGTGTGCTACATATAGGCAATATCCAAAATGCACAGTGCTGGGGGCCTATGAAAGGGGAACCGCTGAACACTCATAACATGGGATAAGCATACCTTATACTTCATCTTTAGGTTTTCCCATTTCCTCCTTGCCTGGCTGGCAGAAATTTCCCTTTGCAGACCAAGCTCTTTCAAGATGGCCCTATAGCAGATTACAAATGCAGATTTTAAACACTGATTGCTGCAGGCATAAATTACTGTACTTATGTATTGGTGCAAAGACTTGAATGGCTATGCATGCGTGTTGGTGTTTATTGTTTTACCTATAAGCCAGAGTTGAAGAATTTCTCTTTCCAGTGAAAAGTGAGTCGTTGGTCACACGCAACTTCACGAATCTAACAAATTCTTCATTTGACACTTGATGCACATACACATTAAGACACATGCAGATATTAATATCGGTGAGACACGTGATTTGTATAATACATGCATCCAATTTACGTGGCCAGCTCAATGCTAAACTGCTAAAATTGGACAGTTCATTAAATGCAACGGACTTTAAATGCATACAATTAATCACTACTCACTCTTATAAATGAATTCTGCATGATCTGGGCCTTCCTTAATGTCCTCGGAGGGACTCTGTACAGTGTAAAGTTCGTGGTCCATACTTGCGTATGTTGTCTTTGAGTCATCAAGTGCGCTACTCATGGCGCTAGTGCACAAGCGAAGGGCACTAGAAGAGAAAATGGAGGGTTACGTTTATTCCTTCTGCTATTAATTCACACCGGTCAGAGTTGATACATACCGCCACCTACTGGACTGCTGTAATATCACAATGTAAAATGTCAGGAAAAGTGAGTTCGTTGCCTATGGTCTTGTGCGATAACTAACTGGGTATTATTGGCCCGTGTTAATTAAACACCACAATGTGTTCATTTATGAATTGATTCATGAGCACAATTATTCAGTCACTAACGTAAAAAGCATCCCGTTTTGTTTCGGCTTGTCGTGGTCTCAAACTCGCCTATGTCTACTCGATGAGCACTAACCTAGTGTCGAGATCTGATGTTGCACATTTTCCAAATAAATGTCCCATAATGTTAAATTAGATTCGACATAAAAAGCGCAATAAGCTCGATACTCACTAAGATAGGACCAGCTGTGCTGTCTTTCAGTTTTACATGGTCATATGTACAAACTCGCGTCCCGAAACTGTTAGACTAAAACTGCTGGCGGTGCTGTTACTGTATTGTAAATGGCGGTGCATTAATGCAGATACGCCCTCGATACGGGCAATCCTGAGAATTATTTTGTTTTTCTGTTTTTTTTTTAACAAAAGAACATTTTTGTTCGGACATTTTCTAAAGAAGAGATTGATGCTAGTAAAGATGTATTTCTCAAATAGATTCATCTTGATTTTCGTTAAGTGTCTCAAAGATGGCAGCAGAGAGCTTCAAGAGGCAGGATCATCAAGCAGAGAGACGGCGCATTTGCGTCACGTGGCCTCCTGGGTCCTGGGGGCGCCGACATTTTGGTGAGGTCGACAATGTACCTCGCTGCTTTTGTTTTTGAAAAAAAAATCATGTTTGGGTGATGATGTTTTTCGAGATGTTTTCCACAACATATGTTTTATTTTTTACTACTTGACCAGTTCAATACGCGCTCCGAACCACTGATTCGGACCAAAAGATTCGAGAAGGTTTCGAAGCTCAATGAAGCAGGAATTCGAAAGCGGCCATCACTGTTTTGTAGACAACTTTTTACTACATAACGATACCTTTTTGTATTAACAGCTACCGACTGTCGCAGAACTTGGAATTGCTTGGACTTGAGCACAGCATAACTAATCAGATTGACTAACCTAATGTAAATGATTAACAACACACATGATCAAACGCTTATCTCACTGAACGGGGTTTTGCGTTTAAAAACGTGAGATACGGGGTAGTGGAACGGGAAAAAAAATATTGATGTTTTAAAATTACCGTGCATGTGTTGGGTGGCTTGTATACCTATTTTGTTGTGTTTGTGTGTTTATAATGTTCCCGGTGGCCTTTCTTCATGTTTGAATATGTTGCTGGGGTCCCTCCCTAGCGGGGCACTGTGTTCAATTCGGTTCAAATCAATGGTCTCATGATCACCGCCGAATAAGACGAGACGAAAGCTGATTCGTTGGAAACGAAAAACGTCACTTCCGCAAGGTCGTTAAGTATGTAAGTCGCACGTTCCTTGGCCACGTTTGTCATTCGTTTTTGAACGTCGAGGAGTCAGTAGCAGTTTGAATCTTGTGTCCTTTTTCGAAAGCTTTTGTTTGTTCAGTTTTACTGTTATATCTCAATCACTCGGTGGTTTTTGTATATCTCACATCTGGGCAACGAAAGACTGTGTGTGTGTTTTTTGGTAATGTGTCTTGAAGTTATGACAATGAACGGAAACTACCAGAAGGACACCGAGACCGCGCCTGTTCATAAGAAGAAATGGTCAAAATCAAAGAGGAAGACATTTTTGCGTGCAAAAATCAGCGAAAGGAGGCGACGGGTCCGCGCCTGGTCCGTCAAGAGACCACAGTTGTGTCTGGAACGTGTCGACGGTAACGTTAACGTTACAGCTACGAGGAATAAAAGTTACGTTCCACCGGTTGCCATGGCGCCAAGAAACACAACCCAGTATTTAATGGACCTGGTGTACGCCGAACGATTAGATGTTTCATTTGAGACCTGTGATGTAAGCCATGATTTCTCAATGCAGAGTCATCATGTCCAATTTGATGAGAGTGTTTTCTCATTGTCGGACTCTGATTACGACAGATCTTTGGACTTTCAACAGCGAGACTTCGAGGACGTGTTCTTCAGGAATGAAATCTGACGTGTTTCCGAAACCTGACTTGATTTCGTCGGAACGAGACGACCTGGCAGCTGTGAAACCATAGACAGTAATATGTGCGTGAAATGCCAATGGTTTTATTGTTAACCTAGCACTATTTAAATGTGTGGTAGTATCGAACAATGTTTTATTGAAGCCAAGGCGTTCAACAGAATTCTTTGAATTGCATGTTACGAGTTGAATTTGGTTTCATTTGTCGGCTCTCCTTGTCTCACAGCATTGCGCAGACTCCAACTCAGGGAGGCGGAACACTGCGTCACAGCTACGCGATGACGTGTACGCCACGCCCCGCCTCCAGTACGGCCACCACCACGTGGTCTGCAGGTAAACCCGCTCCACCCTTAATGTACGCGGTGTTAGAGCGTTGCAGTAGCCTGATGTCGCAATGTCGTTTCTGAGCAAATGTGCATGCATTGTTGTGCCAACGGATGCATGTGTTTTGAGAGACTTTTACAGGTTGCTGATCCTCCTCGACGGATCTCAGCTGTCTGTGCAACCCACCCAGAGCCTTGGGACAAAGCCACATGGCTGCCTGGTCATCACTGCTGGGTAACTGTGGTAAATGTTTGAATGTGAGATCACACAAGTGCACTCAGATCTTTCTCATGTGATATGATCTTATTGTGAGAACTTCTGTAAATATTGATTGTATTAATTAACAATAATTGTATTAACTATTAAAACACACATTTGGATTTCATGTTGATTTTTTGTTTCTTGTTTATACATTGTATGAATTTCATTCAAATATATGGGACAGGAAAATGAGCGCATATGTAAAGACTGCATGCACACAAGGTATTGCTTATACAGCAATCTATCATTTCCATAAAGATTTTAGTTGTATTAAAATGTTAGCACACAAAGGCCTAATGGTGGTATGTGACCAGGTTTTAATTGACCCAAAAATGCATTTAGAGCTGGTTTTCAGCTTGGGTTCTGCAAGAGCACTCGATACTAAATATTAAACTGGCACAAATGTTTAGAAAATATTGTTCCTCTGCCTCAACCACTCTTTTTAAGCATATTTAATTACAAACAAACTCATTTTGTGATTTAAGTAAACATTTGTGCCATAGTGAATTATTTGACATGTGGGGTCTTTTGAATGTTGCCTTGCGCAATTGTGGCCCGTGGAGCTTGAGGACTGCTGCTGGAGATAATGGATATTCTTAAGGTGAGAATACAAGATGTGTGTTCGTGAAATGTGAGTCTTGTGTAATAAGATCAGAATTGAACTTTAATTTAAAGGTGCAATAAAGGTTAATTTTGTGTAGGTTAAACCATTTACACTGCAAAGGCACGTTGAAATTCAATGGGGATAATGTAAAGTCTCCCTTAAAGGTGGGCTATGTGATTCTCTTTTTTTTTTATTATTATTATTTTTTTTTTTAAATCACTTAATCCTATTCATAACCCACTTACAGCCACTGAGTTAGAAGCACTGAGATGAAAATTAAGCAATTTAATCATCTGTGGAACGGGCAGGACTCAAACTCCAGCCAATAATTTCCAAGACCACCTAGAAATACCTTAATCATTGGATCAAACGGTTGTATCATACCCCCATCCCCCTTGCGCGAATCAGGGCCAGCATTGGAGGAAAGAAGGTAGGACCATTTGAATTGTGTATTTTCAAAATCTGCCGGCTATTTTGCAAATCCCATACCCCACCTTTAAAACTCATATGATTACATATTTAAAAAATGTCCCCCTTAAATTTGTTCAGGCCTTAAAATAGCTTGAATGTAACTACACCCTTGCCTCAGAGTAAGAATATGCAAATTGGCCCCGCCCCCACCAGCTCAGATCCACTCGTTGACGATCACACGCTGCAGTTATAGGAGAAAATAAATACTCCGCAATCGGGCGTAGGAGCCATTATACGTTATATATTTCAAAATCTAAGTTTTGTCCCCCACCCCACTTATTCCCAATGTAAGATTTTGTTTTGCATTGCCTGCCTATCTCTGCCGATTTCGGAGTCTCCAAATGAATCCATTCTGCAACTTTTTAAAATGCATAATTCAATTTTTAAAAACGGCCGTCTTCTTCAGCTGCTAATCTCGTTGTCAGTCGACCATGCTCGCGCATGCGTATCTAGGTGACACGGATAAATGTACGCAGCAATATATGAATGTTCCTGGGAGATCCGTAGTTGCGCGGGATGTGGAAGCGCGTTAAAGTTCCAGAAATGTACAAACATTGCCCTGGCCTTGAATGACAAGGTAAGGAAAATAAGACTAAATCAAAATTAAATTAAATAACCAAGACTAGGTTGGTATTTTTCTCAGGAGATGTTTTGAGCATTTTACTTCAGTAAAATGCTCAACATCTCCTGAGAAAAAAACCAACCTAGTCTTGGTTATTTAATTTTGAGTTCAGACACCGGATTATCAGCAAACTGCCAAGAGAACTGCTAGCTGACTACTCAAAATAAACTAGCAATCTATTTAGTCAGCATATTTGTGTTTGATCTTTGTGAATTACTTGAAATATAAGACTTGCTAGACCTACTTTTAGCTACCAAACAACCTTTCCACAAGGGATAGATTGATTTTACTTTTCAATCGATCCTTGGGGGGTAAGCTCAGCGGTTAATGGAAATTAAATCAACCATTTATTTGAGTTAATCAGTACATGACTGATTGACATAAATGTAAATGCTAAATGTCCTAATACATGTTGATACTACAACAATGCGAAGTATATGTTCTTAACCTTGCAGTTTTTCACATATCATGTAAGACTCAATTTCTCCATTTCTTTGCACAAAACTCTCCAGAAAGTGGCATTTAATTGTTTATTTATCAAAAACCCAGGGGGGGCATACCCCCGGACCCCCCTGACCCCCCTAGCATTTACTGTCCCCCCAGGTTTAAAATTGCTCCTACGCCCCTGTCCGCAATGGTGTTATGAATCTGCTCATTGTTGGAATTCATATTTATAAACACCACATAGGCATACACAATAATAAAAGCTTGTTTTTCACCACAGGGACTTTAAAAGAACCTGTTGCAATAGTAGGCTACAGCCAAAATCTGATTTTAGCGTGTTAAAGTTAGCTAATATTTTCTGTGTAAAGATAGATACATTTTGTTATTGTAAAAATATCAGATCAAATAACACTAACATAAGAATTAATGGAGCCTACTGAGCTCAGGATATTCCAGTGGTCGTAATTATGACAGTGTCTTCAGTTTGCACACATTACTGCGCAAGTCTAAATCCAAAAAGAGCACATTTGGGCAAGATGAATGAGGTCTTGCGTTTGAAAATCAGCATTGACTGAAATCTATTGATGTTTCAAGCTTCTTTTCGGATCCATAGTGGGGAAATCAGGTTAGCCTATTCTTGAACAAAGTTATTTATAAATACACAATTGTACAGCAATATCTGGCTTTTAAATGTGTGCACAAAGCAGTTCATCAAATGAAATGTAAACAAGCCGTGGATTAGCTCTTCTGTTAACTGATTCTATATGATAGTTTTGAGCACAGGAACACCGCAAAGGGTGTATTTTATTTTATAAACCATGTGGCAAACAGGTGCACTTGCTTATCTGACTTACACCACAAGGTGGCCCTAATTTGCCACAGTAGAATAAGTCCCACCACCAACTCTAGGAAGGCTGACAAGACAAGAGCAATGTGTTGATGATAATCCAAGTGCCACATTTAGAAAAGTGCATGGCATCTGTTTGTGTGGGCCAATGGAGGAAAGCAGGACAGGAAAAACCTCTCAAATTACACTAGTCAAGGAGGACACAAACCACAAAAGAAGGACCTCAAACAAGGTAAAGCCTGTCTGTATTTCTCAATGGCCTGGTTTCACAGAAATGGCTTAGATAAAGCCAGGATTGTGAATAGTTCAATCAATCAGGACCTTTCAGTAAAAAACAAAACAAAAAAAAAACATGGCTGGTGTGCATCTTGAGACAAAACAATGGTACTGACATAAAATAAGATAAGTTGCTTTCAGTTAAAATAGCTCAAACATGCATTTTAGTATGGGAATAAGACTATCTTAAGTCTTGTGTGTCAAACCGGGGGTATGTAGCCTATCTCAACTTCTACTTTACTTTAATAAGCCAAACTTTAGGTTTCGACTTTTTCTTTTTGTGGTGAGTGTTCTCCCACTCTGACAATGCTATGTGTCAGCTCAGTTGCCCCGTGGTCCATCTGCCAAGAGTAATAGATGAAACAACTCGTCCCCTGGCCAACTGTGTGCTGTCGATGAGAATACAAGGCTTGTGCATTATGATTGATATGTGCGCCCTCCAGCCAGGCCGCACTGCCAGTCTATTGATTAGTCACCAGCCTGGCCTCGTGGGAGGGCCTGTCCCTCGCTCATCCATCATACACATTTTCTCTCCTTTTAGACAGGCAAGAAAAGTTAACAGGATGAGCTTCTACTTGAAGGAGCAGGTTTGCCCAGACCACATCTCTAATCTAAGATTTCAGTAATGGTTCACTTCCTTTAGGTGTGAATGTGATAAGGTTGTAATTCATACTGGTCTGAGTTAGCTTAGTTTGTTGAACTGTTGTATAGAAGCAATATCATATCAGCAAGGCTGTGATCACCTGCTGTATATTGCTTAACTAAATCAGCTGTTCATAATCACACAGTTTTACTGTCTGTTTTCCAACCTTGTATTTCTCGCCTCAGGTTATGCGTTTATCGTACTGTTCTGGCAAATGTTATGGAGAATGCATGGAAAAACGTGAATCAGCTGTTTGGTGATGGATGAATGAACCAGCCTTTTGGCCTTATAGGCAAAGCACCACTTCAGTTCAAGAAGATAAAGGTACATTTATTTTTTTTTGCTTTTCTTTATTTTTGTGCAATCAAATAAATAGGCTGCTTGCTCGCTGTATTTAAAATGCAACACTATTCTTGCACTCCATTTCATTTTCTGCAGTTTCTTTAAATGGCAGATTATTCATTTAATTAATTAGCAAAATTAAGGTAGAATTGCTAAATAATTAACACTCAAACGGAATTCCCATTGTTGAAGGGTATTGAATTTCTATATTGAATTTCTGTAAATGAAATTAGTTAAAATATTGCTTAAATAATGCCTGATATTTCTAAAACATGCATGTCTATAGACGCAGAAAAACAGCACTTTGACCTTCACAGAGACAGGTGCCTGTGGCGTTGTGGTTGGACACACCCACGGAGTGGACTCTGTTCAGCCGAAAGAAAAGGTCACAGAAATGTCATGCAGTCATGTCCTTGTAAGTTTGATCAGACTTGATAAAAGGAAAAACTGCTGCTTGGTTTCTTCCTGCTGTACTTTTCAACATCCTAATAACTTCACACTACTCGTTTCAACCATGTTGTCATGTGTGATGACTCCGCTAACAACCGTCTTGTTAAATTGGCATTGTTCATTGAACATTATTTTATTATTACATTTCCACAATATGCACAGTAATCTGAAGTATCTATTTTACATTTATTATCTAGCGTCTTGCAAGATTTAGGCTGAATTTATCTGAATTTGACCATTGACTGAATTAGAATAGCATTCAAGCAAGTATTATAGCTGATCTAAATATATTTTAAAATGTAATTTATTCCTGTGATGGTAAAGCTGAATTTTTTAGGTTCATTATTCCAGTCTTCAGTGTCACATGATCCTTCAGAAATCATTCTAATATGCTGATTTACTGCACAGTTATTAATAATGGTTCTTATTGTCAATGTTGAAAACATTCGCTGCATCGGCTTGAACAGTTTTATAAATTAATTTATTAGAATTAGATTTTTTTTGTGTGCAACATTATAAATTTTTCTGTACTTTCACTTTTGATCAATTTAATGAATCCTTGTTGAATAAAAGCCTATTTTTTTTAATCTTACTTCCCCAAAGGGGACGTTTTAAAGGGTAGTGTATCACGGTTTACCCAAAAAATATGGATTTGTTGGCACAGCACAACTGGTTTTATCATTGATGCTGAATATTCAGCTTTACCATCACAGGAATAAATTACATTTTAAAATGCAATCAAATAGAAAACAGTTCTAAATTGTATGTTTTTCTACTGTATTTTTACAGTAAAAAATCAATTGTGTTGATTTTATAGTTATGATTTTAATTGTATCAATTGTACAAAAATATTCATATTTTTGTACATACTCCAAATGTTTGACTGGTAGTGTAGATGTATTTAAGTATCACTGATATACCAGAGAATAGGTGTGTAGCGGGGTGAGGTGTGTATGTGGGAACCAAAACTCAATGGTCAACCATGTGTGTTGAGGGTCTGTGGTTTCTACTCTGAGATGCAGGTGTGAAAAATGACTAATCTAATCTGTCAAATGACAAATTGATATTGAGTTGAATGCTTTGAGCTTACTATTTTGCCTTGACCCAGTTGAGGCCCTAAAGCCTGCTCGCTGGGGCCATTTTAATGAATTTCTGTACCGGAAATAGGCCACGGGTGAGGGGGGCAGGGGCTTTGACGTGAGCGTGTGCACCTCCGGGAGCATCCCTCTCCTTCAACCTCGCCTCATTAGTCTAACTGGGCAGTTGCAGAGCTGTTGTGTGTCACATCTATTTCGGTCCCCCTAAACTCCAAAGTGCTCCCTCAACTTATCTTCCTGTATTCTCCATTTCATCTCTCGCCACCCAAGAGACGAGGTGGTAGAAATGCGATTGGCCCCTGCTCTGTCATCATCAAGGAGACAGTTCGGCAAGGAGGAATCGGACACTGATGCGGTCGCTAACTGTGTCAAGGACGCAGAAGCAAAAACCTGCTACAGTTCACCTGTAAAACATCTGAGAGCACAAATGCAGAGAGGACCTGACCCACTAAACCACCAACTCTCTGCACTCTCCTTAAATTAAAGGTGTAGTTCACCCCAAAATAAAAACTTATTTTATTATGTACTCACTGTTATTTTTGTTTCATTAGAACAACCCTAGTACAATTTCATATTGACCGGTGGCTGTCAAGCTCCAAAAAAGCACTAAACTGTTTGATATGTTTTCTATATTTCAAGTCGTCTGAAGTCATATGATGGATTTCTGTGAGGAAAAGACCCAAAAATTATTTTCTGAATATTTTTTGAAAATCTATAGAACACTAGGTTGGGGTGATTATTATTATTTAACTTTTTTTTTTTTTAAAGGACATTTATTCAAAAAGTATGTATTAAATTTAAAAAAGTGATAAAAGTGACGGTAAAGAAATAACATTACAAAATATTTCATTTTATTCAAATAACTGATGTTCTTTTGAGCTTTTTATTAATCAAATAGCCCTGTTTTCCTTGTTTTTATTTTTACAGTTTCCACAAAATATTAAGCTAAATATTCAACTTGTTTTCAGTGTTTTCATCATTAAGAAAGAAAATAAAAAAGAATATTGAGCAGCAAATCAGCATATCATAATGATTTCTGAAGAATCATGTGACACTGAAGACGGGAGTAATGATGCTGAAAATGTAGCTTTGCAATTCCAGGAATAAATTAATAAAATATTCATTAATATATATAAAACATTTTATTTTAAATTGTAATAATATTTGACAAAATGTAAAAAAAAAAAAAAATGCCAGCATTTTTCTATCAAATAAATTGGTGAGCTACCATGGTGAGGATATTAAATTTCTTTCAAAAACATTAACAAATCTTACCAACAACCAACTTAAAACTTTTGAACGGTAGAGTATATCTGTATCATAAATTATTACGTTTCAGTCCGTTTTCTTACACAAAGCTGTTGCAAGACTTTAAAAATAGTGCAGAAGTTGTAAGGAATATACTTTTACAGAGCTTTTTTTGTTCAAGGAGCTTGACATCTCAGGGGGAAAAACTAAATGCATATACGTGTTTGTTATGACATGAGTCAGAATTTTCATTTTTGGGTGAAATATTTCTTTTAAATGTGGCTGTTTCATAGATAAAAAAATCTATCTAGATTTTTGCACACATCATTCTCATTGATTTATCCTTGTGTCGTGTAGCATGGCCCAAACCTGGAATGTGCCTGTCATATTGAAAGAGTTGACCTTAGTCAACCTTAGTCTTCCCAGAATCATCCCATCGCACACTCGTAGGAGTTTCCGTCAGGCAGAATGAGAGGGATGCAGGCATGGAAGGTCTAAAAACAGCACTTTGTTGAGAGACAGACAGTAGCTTGATCAGGTCAAACCAGGTGACTCTGTAATGTGTTCATGACGTGGCTCTGATACCTCCCTGTATTTTGGCACATGCAAGAGTTGTGGAATTTAGGTTGGGCAACTTCAGGATTTAGTTGATTTTCAGTGCATGTAGAGAGATGTGATGGGGTGAGGACAAGACCTGCTTTTATTTTGATCTTTGGTGGATGATGAATCAAACACAATCCCTGTTGCAATCTTTAATTTTTTATGTTATTTTAATATTTTAATTAGTAGTTTAGTTTAGTTATTTTATTTAACTGTGAAATTTGAGAGTTGATTAGACACATTTCTTCTCCAAATTATTATAACAATTATTTTTTGGGGCCTGTTTTTGTTTTTTGTTTCGTGTTGTTTTGCTTTTTATTTGATTTAATTTTAATTCTATTTGAGAGTTCTTCCTTTTTATTTTATTCAAAGGTGAGATTTGTATGTGAATTGAATAGACCTATTTCTCTTCAGAGTATTTTATTCAAATGTGAGATCTGGTTTTCACCGCTTGTATGATTCAATTTCATTATGTTGATTTCACTCGTGTTGCAGCGCTCCTCATTTAAACGTTGCTTCAAATTAAAGAGTCCGCTAAATAAATAAATATAAATGTAAATGTCAAAAATAAATAGCCTTTTCGTTTGTGCTCTAAATGCGCCATGACTGAGAATTAGGAGAAATGTCAAAGTTTTCGAGTTCACGGCCTTAGAATGGACAAACTGGCAGTGTTTGTCTAATGTTCATTTTGAAAGGAAAATAAAGTATAAATAGCCCATCACAGACCTCAGAGTCTCTGTGTGCGGTGTGATTCATATCTCGTTAGAGAAGTCAGTCTCGTTAACCTCTCTGTAATTACCCAATGCGCAGCTCCGGCCCACAGCACACACAGCGTTGGCAAACTGAAGCCAGTGTGCGTCAGTCAGACACCAGTCAGACTTCAGATCTCTCAGCTGATTACTCCTACTCAATATTACTAATTCTACATCTCAAGTTTTAGTTGTCTTCTTAACTGATGTATACAGCAACCATGAAATGATCTGAAGCCTGATGTCCTTGTCCACTGGTCTACTTAAAAGCTGCAGTCATTTGTCAAATGATGCAATACGAATCCCTGAATGTGTGTGTTTTCTGTGACCTTCCATGTTTTTTCCACTAGTTTCTGGGATCTGTCTTGGTGATGTGCATAAGACTTTTTTTTTTTTTTTTTTTTGTCCCTCCCTACTGTTCTCTTTCCATTCAGGGACATTTCAGAGCCTTGGGAACGGTTTCCATGGCGACCGTAACTGCAGACAAGGAGAGTGTGCTGAGACAGGGATGTGAACGCACTTGCACTCTCGTCTCATGTGGAGCGCTGCTTTGCCTCCTTCCTTCCATCTCATTTGTAAAATGAGATGCTATATTTGTTTGTTTTTTAAGTTGAGCTTTTTTTCTTTCTTTCTTGGTTCACATCAAGTTTATTAGACTGCTGGTTGCAATTAAAGCATATAATACTATACTTTTAAATACTTTTTTATTACATTTTTATCACATTAAACATGTGAAATGTAAGATTTTGCTACATCTATTAAAAATGACCATCCATCCATCCATCCATCCAAATATCTACTTGTATCCACTACAGAATAAACCATTAAACATGTAACTGCGACTTTTTATATATATCTTTTATTTTTATCTCACAATTCCGACTTTATTTATTGAAATTCTGAGTTTATAACAATTCTAGATATTCTGCAGTTATAGCAATTCTGAAAGTATGAATTGTGAGAAATAAACTTGTTGTATACCTTTTTTTTCAGTGGCGGAAATAAGCGTCCATACATATCAGCATGAATTAATGTAAACCTTATTATATTACTCCATCATTCTATATGACTCCACTGCTGTATGTATGCAAAATAGTCATCAATAGAAATGATCTCCGTCAGACTAAGGGGGCATTTACATGACACCGTTTTCGTTAAAAATGTAAAACTTTTTATGCGTTTTGGGTGTTCATTTGCACTACAATGAAGTTTTGGGGGCCTGAAAATGCAAGCTGAAAACAACATTGTCTCGTCATCGCATAAACTACAAAAACGTATAATTGTGAGAACAGTGACGTCATGCGCATGTGTATTACGTGTTCAGTCTATAGGCTCATAGTGTTTTGTTACAAAGTGACATCGCCAACTACTGGCCTGGCAACATAATAGCCTACAGCTTTTTTAGTCATTTTCGTGGATCTGTGTGAAAGCGGATCATTTTGACAACATTGTAATCTGTTCATTCATTTCCTTAGATGAAGTAAAGTTGGGATCAGGGAGCAATCGGTCACTCCTCAACCACCTTAATCTGGATCTGGATTTAAGACGGATTATGCAGCACCCTCGGGGGATATATATATATATATATATTTTTTAAATTAATGCAGGTCCAGGCACCATTTGTATCTGAGGAAATGTTCCATTGCTTTTTAGAAATGAGAAAAATCTGATTTTATTTCTAGCTACAGGAATGAAAGGCTTTTATACACCCACATATTCCTGCCTTGGTATTAATTGGTTTGTTCCTGCCTCTTCAGTTAATTTGACTATTACCCTTTGGTAGGTTGTGACATCGCGAGGCTAACTCGTCAATATATAGCTTGAGCTACTGTCGAGCGCTCAGTGAATCTTTATTGTAAATCAATTTGTTTTGATATGTTGGAGAAGGGAAATGTGGAGATGTCTTTGTGTACGCAGATGCTGTATGCCACTGCTATTTCATCCTGTTTGCAGCAGGTGAAGTGAGGAGTAATTGGCTTCTGTCAATACTGGCTTGTGAGTTTTAGCAGCAGCTATACAAGATGGAAAAGAGGTCGATGCGGAGAGAAAGAGAGAGACAAGGACAGAGCGGTTCACTCCCACCCACCTCAAAACTGCCATTTCTCACATCTGCAAACCCGCAGTAAATGGCCTCCTTTGACGCTTTCCTGCCTCACCACTCGGGCATCAACAGATATTTCCTTCTTTTCACATTGGTCTATTGCATGTGAAGAATTGTTGGGTAGAGAAAAGACTTTCCGACACAAGGTTCGGCAAAGTGCACTGCTTTTAGCCCCCACCCCCAAATTTATCTTTTGAATAAGATCTTTAATATGTTGTATTCCATTTATTATTACTAGTTTATTATTACTATGCTTTCATTTTTATATATTTTGATCTTGATTTTTATTTTATTTTATTATTCAAGCAGTTTGAGCTACAATATGTAAAGTAAATAATACACCTTATTTTTTTATCTAGTTCTATATCTATATATCTTTATATCTACTTACTTTTACTTATTTACTTAATTTTATTTAGAATAAAATTATTAATTAAACAGCTATTGGGTAAAAAAAAATGACATTGTCAGATACTGTACACTGTAAACAAGTTTAAATTTTTAAGTACAATCAATTTGGATGTTTGAATCATGTCAACTTAAATTCTTGTATAACTTGTAAAAAAAAGTTAATTGCATAACTTATTTTGATGAGTTAAAGCAATATAAAAAACATGTTGTCATAACTAATTGATCATATTTTTTTTAGTGTATGGCCACATACTGAGATACAGTAATGTCACACTGTGACATAAAGTTGCTATTACAAGAAACAGATGAGAGTCATAATTGTGTTATAACTTTAATTATGATTTTTTACTCTGAGGCAAAACAGCCTTTCATATTTATTTATTTATTTAAAATATTTTTATATTCTTATGTGTGCAGCACTTTGAGCTGCATTTTGTTATGTAATGTGCTATTTTATTATTATTATTATTATCATTTTTAATATCATTATCTCATGACCGCAAAGGTCCTAGAGCCATAGTCTTATTCTGTGGTATGTTACCACCTCTGTTTTATTTGTAATGAATGACTGTGAGTCTTTGCCGGTCAGTTTTATCAATGCTATGAGTGCTTCTTAAAATGATTAAAAAGAGAAATATGTAAATTTGTGGCAGGTGTATTCAAACACATGCTCACATCTGAACAGGCCCTACGTGTAGTCAGTGCATTCAAGTGTGGGCATATTGGACGAGGAACCAGAATTGGAATTGCTTTTCATGATTTCAATTTTGTTTCTATTCTTCTTTTGCAAAATTATATAACTAGACTGGTAGCATTTTATGCTTTTTTTCTTTAGTTTGTTAGACAATTGAAATCCAGGCTGAGGTGTTGATTTCCTGTCAATTATTATCCCAAATATATCCCAGTAATTCATTTTACACCTGAATATTTCTTTGTTTTCAATTTTGTAAATACTAAAACTTTATTTCCAGTTTTAAATCAGATTTATAAATCCCTAAGTTTTTGGACTGTGCCATGTGCTTCATTTGAGTTTTCTGATGCCATTTTGACTTGTGACAGTTTTTGTGCTTGGCATTTCAGTTAATGAAATAGATTGGTATGTTTTCTTACATCAATCGTGCCAATTCATACCTCAAGGGATGTGTTATTTTTGGCATTTGGAAATAGCCACCTCTCTCTGACGGCAGAGCACCGTGTCTCTGAGGACATTTACGCATTTACTCTCATGACTAGCCTGGCGATTGAGTGGCATCAAGGACACTCCATGCACTGAAAAACTCTGAAGCAGATTTCTCTCGCTCTTGTTCTGCTCCTCTCTCTCAAGAGTGTTTTCCTTTTCATCACGTTCCAGCCTCCAGGGGGCATATTTTACCCTTAATGTCCTCAACTAACAGGTGTCCCATCTGCCCTAAAAATACAATACGCCTGTTGCGTGCAGGAAAATCTTAGACTAGAGCCACTGGGATCTCACATTTCCACACCGTTGCTTTCCATTGCACTAATGCATTGTGAATCCTTGTCGCATGGTGGACCCTGAGAGATGTTTTAATTTTGTTTTTGTCTTCTATAGTCTTAAAACCTGGAGGAGATTTTTGAGCCATGGGTTCCATTGAAAACGCAGAAGAACACCCCTTGGCCTTCGTGTGGCTTATTGCTTTATTCTTAAGCAGTTGTCTTACTTTATTCTGCTGTGCTGTGATCCTACAAAAAACATATTTATGAATTTAAATATTCATGATTAATAATTGTTTGTTTGTTTATTATTAGTTACAAAATAAAAACTATGAACTAAATAACGTTTTATTCGTGTACTTGTAAACAAATATTTTTATACGTTTTGGAAAATAATGAATAAGGGTACATTTATACGACAACAATCTACTAAAAACGGAAACGCTTTTTCCATTTGTGTTTTTCGTGTACAAACAACAACGTTGTCAAAACGACCCCGTTCACACAGATTCGCAAAAACAATTAAAAACGCTGTATTATGCATGTCAGGCCAGTAGTTGGCGATATGTAGAAACGCTATATGGCTATAAATACGCATGTGCAACATGACGTCGCCGTTTCTACAAATTCGTGTTTTTGTAGTTTACACGGAGATTAATGACACTCATTTTCCTGAATATGAACAAACATTTTATTTTTTGCATATTTGCTGTCTTGCACTACTATTTGACTGAACACTACTATTTGACCTATAGTGTCTCATTCCCAGTCCTCGAACACATCACTGACATCTAATTTTGAAACATCATGCATTTTTTTGCTATATGTATTGCTGTTTCTATCCAGTCTGATCCCTCTGATCCTTCTGTTTTCCTTTGCGTCAAAAGGTTGCCCTTTTCTCTATGAGAGTGCTTTCACACCTTTGACTCAAATGTGAGTATGTGTAACGCCTTGATCCCCTTGATTGTGGATCGTGTCTCATCCTGTACGTTGCATGAAAGCATGAAAGATCATCCAAGGTGTGAAGTGCTAACAGTCCTCGCACCCTTATTTAAAGTCATCCAGGGAATGCCTGACTGAAAATGCAGGTTCTTCTGGAGAGATGGAAACGGAACAGCAGACGTTAGATATCCGGGAAAGGATGGTGGGATTGAGTAGTAATATCACTCTCATTAAACTATATCTGTAACCCTGCCCCCTAATGCTATTCTAATGAGAATCGTACCTGGCCCCCTGCCGACTGCACATCATGTGAGACCACAGCAGTCCTGCCCAGGTTCTTTCCAGGGGGTCGTGTCTAAATCCATGTTTTGATCAGTGCAGTTATTGATTCGAAATCTCATCACTGACTGAAACTGAATATGTTTACGTGTACATAATCACACACAGACACAGACACAGACAGACAGACACACACACACACACACACACACACACACACACACACACACAAACAGACAACTATCAAAAAACAATGATCAATGTTTTTGCATGAGATTTTGAAAGATTTTTTTCTTACGTCGGACCGTAAACTAAAGATTAAACTGAAATATTGTGAAATCCAGCAATAATGACTTTTTATGACCTTTTGCCATTAATTAAAACAGCCTACAGTCTTATATTAAATATCCTAAATATTTTTTTAACTATTTAATTATGGAAAAAACATGGACAATTTAATAGTGAATATAAAGTCCTCTGTGCTGAGATAGATAGATAGATAGATAGATAGATAGATAGATAGATAGATAGATGTAAATCTTAACTGGAAAATCATGGAAATTGTGATACTTTCATACTTTTTTTTCTAGATACGTCTAAAGGTCTAAAATGTGTTTAAATCTCTTTAAAATTATAAAAGAAATAAAAAAAAAACACTTTTACAAAGTCATCAACATTCCAAAGGTGTGGGAATCCTGATAGATGTTACTGCATAATTATTAAGCATAATTGGTGTAAGATTGTGCATGTAATACACTCACTGAACGGATTCTAAGACGAAGATATGATTTTCTCTCATTGACACATCAACGCTCTCTCTATCATTCGGTATTCCTCCATTCTGTCATCCCTTCCTCACAGACTCAGAGGATTATACAATGGAGCATTTCAAATCAAAATGGGATTTTCTCACTGATACTGCACACACACACACACACACACACACACACACACACACACACACACCGTGGATGATGACGTAATCCAGTCATGGGGCTGGTCCAGACCGGTTAGGCCATATTTTGCTCTATAATGACATGCAACTTGTTGTGCCTTCACATTCTCCACATCTCTTACATTGCTCAAAGGACACAAACACGCACATTTGAAGGCTGCAGAGGCAGTATTCGCTTTGGCTTGAAAGGCTCTATGGAAGACAAAGGTTGCCATTGCATTTCTCATATAGAGAGAATACAGTGTCTCTTCAGGTTAGATCCAACTACAAGTACTATAGCAATTCTGCTGCCAGCAGCGGTCCTGCGGGAGAGATCCGCGAGGATGCCTGGCACAAATATTAGGAAAACTCTTTGGGCAGCAACAATCAATGAAATCGATAAAAGAAAATCCCCAACAACAACTCTCTTTATCAATAAATGTGTGGTTTGGTTTGACCTTTTTGATGATTTTGTGACTTTCTTACTGCTTTAATATTGTGTTTTGATCATTTGGAAAGCTGAAAATTAGATCTATAAGAATCTTAATCTATAATAATTTTTACAATACTTTACATACATTTTATAGTGCTAAATTCGGAGATCATCGGAAATACAATAGCATATTTTCCTTATTTATGCAGTGAGATTGCAGTGAGATCAAATTAATCAAATAAATAATTGGCATAATGATTACTAAAATGAACTATTTTTTATTCATTACATTAAACATATTTTAAGACATTTATAGAATTTTCACAGGCACATTTATTTCCCCCTTTTTTTTCAAGCTTTATGTGTTCAGAAGTACCTGCAAATGAGAGTAACGCTTGTCTGAGCTCTGTTGCTGAGTTTGTAGAGCGTGGCCAATTCAGACGTGAAGATGAGTGAGTGAACAATGTATCAAATGAATGAAAGGCACTCTGAGGCAAACCATGTATGACAGCGGGCAATTTTGAGTGCGTTTTGGTATACCAGGCTCCTCGACTTTTTTACGCTAGACCTTGTATTAAGTCAGCTTGGAAAAACCATTTTGTTAACTGAAGGTAAAATCAATACTCTTCTCTTTCTCTGATCCCGGCTGGACGCAGAAAACGGCAGTAAATGCAAGGCTTGACTAGATGAGTTTTAAATTCTCACTCTTGTATGATATAAATCCATTTGATGCCTTTGAAGCCAAGGTACAAACCTATCTCGTCTCCCCAGGCTCTGTTTTGGTCTGGCGCTGGGTCCATCTGTCTTTGTGTATTAGAGGTCAACAATCAGTAACCACATGCCCAAACATATGGCGTGGCACAGCACCACAAGGTGGCGCTGTAACCCAGCCCCTCTCTGGGACCAAAGTGTTTATTACCCATCACGCTCCTCTCAACAAAATGTTCTCTGTATCCTATTGATAGGCTGCTGGATTGTGCTCTTCGAATGTCACACCATCTGCCTTGGCATGTTTTAGCTTTGTGTGTGTGCGTGCATGTGGTGTTGTGAATATTTCATGTCTGCTCTGGCTCAGTGCAGGTTGGCTCCAACAATCTCTTTAATACACCCGTGTGGCTCTAGTTACAGAGTCACACTCTCAAGCACACTTAGTAATATACATGTAAGCTCAAAGACACTCGCACAGACAAACGTTCAACACACTCGCCAATGCTCATACTGTTAGACATGCTCTTAAATGATGTTTCATTTCTGGAGGAGTGTTTTACATTACTGAATGTAAGATCCTACGCTAACATTTTACACCTCCAAGGATCCGTTCTATTTCCTAGTGAGACTAAATCAAGCTCAAAGTATGACTCATCTCTTAAAGTCACTAGTCTACCTTTCTGTCCTCATGTAGCTCACCTCTAAAAAGGACAAATGACAAAATCAGGACTTTGTCATCGTTCTTGCCGCAGGTGTATTTGTTGTCGTTGCTGTTTGTTAAGAATACCCAGTGTTTGTCACTGCAATAAATAGAGCTATACTGACAGATATATAGATGGTAGTCTTCCTTTAAAAACTTTCATTTGTTCAAATAAATGATCTCCCATCATCTTTTGCTGACAGCATCTTGCATCCTGCTCATGTCATGTCCTCGACTAAGTCTTATTAGTAGAGAAATGGTGATCTGGATGGGGTCTCTTATCTAGCTAATGTGTGAATGCACACATGATGTCTCTCCTTGATTTCAACACCTGAGACACTGTCGTATCGGTGCAGTATTGCACCGCAGGCGTTGGAGAGGCTGATGGTCATATTTAAGGTTCAATTTGAATGTATATTATTGGGTAGGACACATGCAAGCACACGTAGATGAACATTCACTTGAGGCTCACAGCTGGTTTTTGAATATAAAGTAGGTTGGTAGTAGCTGTTTGCAATCCATTTCTCCTCCAAATTGTAATGGAGCAACACCAAAATTGTGAGTTTGCTAAAACAATCACTGCAGTTCAAAAGTTTGGGATTAAATGTTTTTATTTAGGAAAAAATTATACTTTTTTGTTTTGTTTGTTGCAAATATGCATTAAATTGATTAAAGGTGAAAGAAAAGGAATTTATAATGTTGCAGACGATTTCTGTTTCAAATAAATGCCGTTCTTTTGTATTTTCTATTCATCACAGAATCCTGAAACAAAAACGTATTCCAAAAAAGGAAGAGTTTAGTACTAAAATGTTACTTTAGTAATAATTTTTAGTGAAGTAAATAGTACTAAAATAAAAGTTCATTTACTCATCCTCATGTTGTTCTAAACATGCATGAATTTCTTTTTCTGTTGAACTGTTGAAGAATGTCGGTAACCAGACAGTTGATAGCCGCTGAAAAAAAAAAAATATATATATATATGGAAGTCAATGGTTACCGTCAACTGTCTGGTTACCGACATTCTTTAAAATATCTTCTTTTGTGTTCAACAGAAGAAAAAAAACTCGGTTTGGAACAACTTGAGTATGAGATGACATATCTTATATCATATCATGATGACATAATTTAAATTTTTTTGGGTGAACTATCCCTTAAACCATTGATAATAAAAATGTTTCTTGAGCACCAAATCATCATATTAGAATGATTTCTGAAGGATCATGTGACACTGAAGACTGGAGTAATGATGCTAAAAATTCAGCTTTTCCATCACATAAATAGATTACATTTTAAAATATATTTAATTAGAAAGTAGTTATTTTAAATTATAATAGTATTTCACAACATTCACAACTGCTTTTATGGTATTTTTTATCAAATAAATGAAGCCTTTGTGACCTTTCAAAAAGATTTAAATTTAAAACAAAAATTATACATAATTATTATTAAATTATAATCATTATGTTAAAATTCTATATCATATATATATATAGATTTGGATTTCGTGTTGACTCAAACTGTCATGTTGTCATTGATTGATCTACCTGCGATGATCTTCTTCTGCTGGTCTGTGTGTTCTTTAGTTAATGACATCAAATTAAAGCTACTTCCTGTGTCACCTCTGTTCTGTACAGAGTCACAGCTCTGATCTAGGACACACGCGATTAACCCAGAGTATCATTGCCTTCACTCTCAGCATCTGCATGTGTACCTCCAGTGTTCCTCCTTTAAACACTCGGCTGTGTCATCCTGTACTCTTGAGCCGCAAAACAGTCTGAAAGCGATTTGATTGATGTGTTCACGTCTGTGGATGTAATTTCAGAAGATGATTTCCTGTGCAATCGAGTACCCTGCTTTTAAATAGTGAGGCTATTTCATCATTCCTCTCTCACTCACTAGCTCCACTAACAAAGTTATTACACACTTAACATGATGAAAATGTCATGTTATAGGGAAAACCTCACATTGGATCTGTGTCCTCATTCTGCAAGTACACATGGACAATTGTCCAAGAGTGTTTTTTTTATAGTTTACTTTACTTTTCCAACACACGTGGAAACCTATGGAAGCTTGTTTCCGCAACAGAATTAACAGTATAAAATGTGATTGCAAGTTTTTATCTCATATTTCTTCTGGCAATTGTTTATACTGTATATATTAGATTTGCAGGATATAAACTCGCAATTGCACGAAATAAGGTCCAAATTGTCAGATATAAACTTACAATTGTGAGAAAAAAGTCAGTAATCAAAAGTCATTACTTTTTTTTCTTCTTCTCCTGGAAACTACTTCCTTATATCAGTGCCATCAACACACATTTATTGTATTTATACCTTCATAAGCCACACATCTATATCTTTATGAAACATGGATATCCGGATGATAGCAAAAAAGAGAAGAATAAAGTTTTCCCTCTGCCACCCATCATTAGGCGCAATCATTAGAGAGCTGGAGCGATAACATCAGAGTTGCCATGTTGTGGTCAAAACACACATTCATTTAGCTGAAGTCTGGTATGTACTACATAGAAATAAACACTGGACAATAATGAGTTGTCTTCAAAGAACAGTAGATGTTGAACAAAATCTTCCTTCTTTCCTTCTTAGCTCCATTTTACTATACACAAAGTTTTCTAAAGTGAAAGCACATTCATTAAAGATGTTACACTCAAAAAAATAACTCTTTGAATGAACATAAAAAATCATGGAAAGGATTTCCACATGATTAACTTGCTTTATTTCAGCATTGTGAAATTCTGTTATTCCATTTTAATGTACTTAATTTATTAAGGTTGATTCAACGTATTTATGGTTGGGCACAGCTTAATTTAATAGTGTCAGCCCAACTAGTTTGCAATGTTTTAGACCAACTAATTTACTTAATTTCCATTCAATTTAATTAAATATAGTTGAATCCAGCTTATTTTACAGTACACTGAAAAAAAAGTGTGTTGGATTTACATGATTTGATAGTATACATCGTTCCCACATGAACCAATTAAGTTAATCAAACATAACTTATTCATGTAACTTCACCATCTTGCAATTATTTCATTTTAAAGGGATACTTGTATGGGATGTGTATTTAAAATGGGTCATTTATGTAGAAGAAATCTTGTCCGGGGAACAAGAGCATGGTAAACCCCTACTACTCAGCTTTCTCCACAGAACAAGACCCTGCTAGCTTAGCTTCCAAAAAAAGATGGCTGACACTGTGTATATTCTGTGAGTGAGATCCCACCCTCTATGGGCGGGTTGAGAACATGCGGGACAACCCCTACTGGCTGTAGTCTTTAGCCTCTGGCCAAAAAAATCCTCAGATAATGCAAAATACCTTGGCTTCAAATTTTTCCAGACAAAAAATACATAAATCTCTCTTCTCAGGGGGATATGAGGGTGGAAAGCACGGTAATTTGAAAATACTACAGGTTTTCTACTAATTCAAAGCGTAATGCTAAATCCTGAAGTATCCCTTTAAGTAACTCAATGAAATAGTCTCAAAGTCAATTTAAAAAGGCTCCCTGATATGATTCAGGTATTCAAATTCATATATCCATTCATCCAATGCAATATAATTTATTTTAGTGTCACATTAATTAATTTCTAGACTGTAGCCAACTATTAGCTACCAATAGCACTTTTTAGTATCTTAAATTATCAGATTTACATGCTTCATCAGCCAAAGCATTTGCTGTGAGTATTGCTGAATCAGTCTTCAGCCTAACCTCTTCTGGTTCTAATAATTGCAATGTAATTGAACATTAAACACAATTACGCACTATCAAGTCTTCCCCTGTTCTCATTTTCTCAAAAACACATAAAATAACACTTAATTTCAAAATGAATTCTCTCTTAATTCAGTAGCCCCATGCAAAGCATGCTGAGAACTAACAAGCACCGCCCAGTTTCAGTTGATGCAACACAAATCATTCATGTAATCCAACACAAACGGAATAAGTATACTTAAATTTTACATATATTAAAGCAGATTGAACACAAACAAATTAAGTTTGGATTAAATGTACAGCAATTACGTTGCTTAAAGCTTATTTTAACTAAGCAATTTGAAAAGTAGCAAAATTATTTATTTTCAGTGATATGAATGAGATTTAATGCATATGTTGTGTATGCCACAGCCTAAACACAGTCTTCACTCTTCTGCATAATGGTAACCACAAAATTCAAAAACATTACAGAAAGTCCTCTAAGTTTCTAACATAACTGAACATTAAATACTAACATTAACTAACAACATCTTTCCATTTATTGAAAAACACATAAAATAACACTTTAATCCCTAAATGTACCCTCCTAATGCAGTCCCTTGCAAAGCATGCTGGGAACTACAGATCCACTGCCCAGTTAGTTGTCAACAAAAATGTTTCATGTAGTTTTCACACAAATGAATTAAGTAAACTTCAGTTTTAAATATATTAGGTTGATTGAACACAATCGTGTTACTTTAGCTTATTTTAATTAGTTAAATTTAACAAGAGGCAAAACTCATTTTGAGTGTAGGTTAATTTAAATACAACTTAATCCATTTTAAATGGATGGTTTAAAGAGCATTAAAAGATTTAAAGAGACACCATAAAATCTTTATATTAATTTAAATAATGTTTTGGTTTTTTTTGGCATGGGGGCGAGTGAATGATGACAGAATTATAATTGTTGGCTGAATTATTCCTTCATCATCCTCATCATTATCATATATGATACAGAAGCTGTTTGGGTGTAATCTGTGATGCCTGAACATCCAGCCTTCTGGGTGGCACGATTGTTGTGGAATGTTCCAACCTCCACGGAGTACAAAGGTGAAAAGAAAAATATTTTTCAAACACTTATTGTACATCTATTTTTACTGTGGGCATTGGGGGGGATCTCCTCTCAGCCCTGTCATTGCATGGTAGAACCCCCTCATGCCCTCTTTCTCTGTGACTCCGGAGCTAAGTTTGGATGTTGCTAAGTCCCACTTGGAAACTGAAGGCCCCTCTTTGTCCCTGAGAGCAGGATGTCTCACATATGACATTTGGAAGGAGAGGGAAGCAGCAGAGGGGGCAATTTTCAGTGTAGGGTTACTCTTGTCTGGCAGCTGAGAGACACAGAAATAAGAGAGCCGTGGTGTGAATGTGTGCGCTTGTGCACATGTACGTGGCTCATCAGACACCCAGTTCTTTTATGAATTATTCAGTGTTGTCAATTTAACACATTCATTTAGTTCAATTATATACTCAATGGTCAATGATATGGAAATAATTTCATTCTGAAACCACTTGTAGTGCTGTATGTTTAATGATTGTTTAATGATTGTCGATTGATGAATGTCTTTGAATCTTCATTGTGCTTTTCTCACCAAATACTGTTATGTCCCTTCTTTTTATTATTAAATATTAGATCATATAATTTATTTAATAATAATAGTAAAAAAAAAAAAACATTTTTGAAAGTCTTTGCAAGGCTAATTTCAAGGAATGGTTATCCCCCCCCCCCCCCCTCCCTTATAATGTCCATAATATTGTTTTGCGATTAATATTTATTTAGTTGAGTCATTTGAAACAAAACAGTTTAAGAGATTAACACATCCCTGAAATAAATGACATTAGTTTTTAAAAGGTTTGTTGTAAGGTCTTGCAGTGAACTCTGGCTTTAGCGACAATGGAAATGGTGGCGGAAATATAATCTGATAGTGGAAAGATGACATAATGCTTGTCCAACTATAGAGATGCCAGAGTGAACGTCACGTCCGCGCTCAACCTAAGCGCAAGCAGAGATATCTATATGCCTCTCAGATTCCTTTCTGTATTTATCTCCAGCTTCCTCCCATTGCAAATGTGTTGAAAAGTTGTAAACCAGTCATCAAGGTACAACTCTGTGCTTAAGGATAAAAGGCAGACATCCATTGGCTTGCCATCTATAAAGCTGATAAGCCTTGATGACTTTACAGTGTATGGTTTATATAGTTTGAGCCAATGCAACCTGGAGTTGTTGCCTCCAAAAGAATCAGTTACTGCAATAATTCTTGAAGGGAGGGGAGGAAGATGTTAAATAACAGCAGTTTTAGGGGCAAGTAAGAAATTAGAAGGAATTGGCATTGCCTTGTGCTCTGATAACATCAGTGCCGACACAGCATTCTGGAAAATATTTTAGCTAACGCTCTTGAGTTGGCCTGCCGACAAAAAATGTGAGGACAATAAATGCAGTACTATACATGCATATTTTTAAAAAGGGATAGTTTACCTAAAAACTTTGAGTTCTAAAAACTAAAAACTGTAAACTATGTCATTACAAACCTGTATGACTTTCTTTGTTCTAAACACAAATCTGAAGAACATTTTCCATATAAGGGTAGTGAATGGGGACTGGAGCAGAAAATGACGACAAAAGCACCATGTAATGTATTAAAAATGAGTATGACTTGTGTCCAAAAATTTAAATGGCCATTCACGCAACCTCATTGCAAACCTGTACGACTTTCTTCTTTGGAACACAAAAAGTAAACATCTGAAGAATGTGATGGAGTGAATGGGGACTGGGTCGGTCAAGCTCCCAAAAAAGATTCAAAAAAGGAGTTGACTTATGCTTGAGACTTAAGTTTTCTGAAACAATGTTAGGCCTACATATTTATTTGAGGAACAGACTCAAATGTCAGTCATTTTGCAGTGAAAATTTAGGACTCAAATCATATGCTGCCATTAGATTATCAACAAATAATGATTTTGTAACAATGACTTCTGTCTGTTCCTCACATTAGGCTATCATATGGGTTTTAGAAGACTTATAATATAGCACAGAAGTAAAACAAACAAACAAACAAACAGCCAGGATATTTGTCAGAGATATACATTTTGTGTTCCGTGGAAGAGAGAAAGTCAACGTGATTTAGATCAACACGAAAGTGATGACATCATTTTCCTTTTTTTTTTTTTTAAATATCCCTTTAAATGCATGTGTAGTGAATGTGTATGGTATCTTTGGATGTTCCATTTGTCCCCTGTGGACAGGGCGTTAACATATTTGTTGCTGCTACTTGATTTTTGGCTTTTCCCTTTGGTTTTGTCTTTTTATTTATCTCCATCAATCTTTCGACCTTGTTCCTCTCCTCCCTTGTCTACGTATCTGTCTTATGTAGCAGTAGGAGACTGATGAGTCCACCTGGACTCCCTGGTGTGTGAGATGTCCCTGTGAGAGCAAAACACAACGTCGACTCCGCCTCACTAAGTGTGTGTTTGGAGTCAAAGGCACAATCCTCACTGCTGTGCCCACAGATGGTCACACTACAGGAACAACATTCTGTCGTGTCTCCAATGGCGAGAAAGAGAATGAAAAAAGGCAAATTTGGGTTTTTTGTCCTTTCTTGAAATAGAGAAACAACCACATTGTCTGACCATATACATACAGTGAGGTTAACATGCCTCATAATTATTACAACGACAGGCTACTTTTTTTGTGTGTGTCTGCTTTCAATAATAAAAAGGGTACTTTTTAGTAGATGGAGTGAGTTCCTCTCAAGTTCACACAGGTGTCCTTGCATGATAACCACAAGTGTAGTTCATCACATTAATTCAGTGTAAAAAAAAAAAAAAAAAAAAAAAAATCCTGTTACATTTAGACCACAAAACCGTCAGTTGTGGTTGCCAGAAATGCACTGAAAACACACTGTGAGAATGGTTCTGGTACTGGAATACACACAAAGACAAAACACCATCAGGGTAACACAGATGACACTCAAATAATGCAATAAATTAAATAACAGAAAATGTAACACGAAACAGCCTAATGAATACATAACTGAAAGACGCATCCTGTTTTGTGTCCGTGTTTCCACAAATACACAAATTGCAACAGCATGTGTCCTCAAATGCCTTTTGGTACTTGCCTGAGTGCTTAAATATACACGGCTTGAGTCTGAACCATCTTCTATCCAAGCCTTTTGAACACACCATTGGTTGCGTAGGAGAGGCTTGATTGGTTGTAGAGAATTACATCAGCAGTGATGAGTGTCGAGTTGGTCATTACGTGACCTCAGAAACATTCAAAATGGATGAGCGATGCCACTTGTGATCGTTTCGATTTGAAGTACTGTCTAAAGTCCAATAAGGCCATTAGCACCTGTTTGAATGAACATGAACATTAATGATCTGACAAGCATTATATAATGATAGTTAATGTTTCACTTTAAGTGTCACAGATCAATTCTAGCTTCTTATAATTAAGGGTCACTGGGTCTGTACAACTTTTTAACCAGTCTGAACTAGCAGACCCTTCTTATTGCATTCCTTTGACCTTCCTTATATTAATTTAGCAAAGAAGTGGATTTTCTTAACCTAATTATTTCCGTCGTGCAGGTTTTAATAAGCCTTGTATCTGAGTGGCGTTGCCTGTCATTCGCTGAGGCGCAACTCTATATCTCCACTTTCAGCTTCATTCTCTTTGTCAGACACACAGCATTAACCTGGTTTGCTTGCAGTGTATTATAAGTAGGTCAAGCTTGAGGTCAAGTAATGTTGCATTTTGCTTTCAAATCATGCAGCACTATTCACCGGGATAAAAGCATGCCGGCATCTGTTGCCGGTGAAGAGACTGAATTTTGTATTGAATGATTTAAATTAAATGTGATTCCTCGTCTTTATGGTTGAGGGAACATCATGCCCCACGAATGCCCTTGTGTGTGTCATCCAGCCTGGTTTTTGAGGTCTCACATTCGCTGTGTCTTAAAGCAGCTGCTTTTTTAGAAAGTATCTTTATTTTCTGACATGATGGCAGTCTCATATGTGTCATGTTATTTTATTTCTTTATTCAGTACTGAATAGTATCATTAGGAAAAAGATCCATATCAGAACTGTAAACACCATGTATTCAGATTATTGGTCGTTTTTTATTGGCCAATTTCTAAAACATCTCACCATAAACATAATAAATAAAACACCATAAATAGTGGATGGATGAAGTCAGATCATCTGCTTTAAATGCTAACATGTTTATATTAGGATATACAAATTATTTAATACGAGTGAATACAATAAAGGAGATTGGTTTAATAAAAAAGAAACTCAAAATATAATGTTATCTGAAACATTAATTATCCAAGTTGATTTGATAAAAACAGTTGTGATAACTAATCATGAATTTTTTTTACAGTAGGCCTACATATAGTATCATATAATATAATGTTTTTTTTCTTTGAGGTTTATAATATAAAAATAACCGTGCTACCAAAAATTTTGTAAATTAATCAGAGATTAGTGAGATTTTAATTAATTATATTAACAAATATGAATAAGTAATATTATCATTTTAAATAAAAATATTATTAATTATTATTAAACAAATATTAATTAAAAATATTATAATGGTGTGTACATATTTAGACTATAAGATTATAGGAAAAATTATGTGGTAATGTGGTTGTGGGCATAAATGTTTTTAGTAATTTAAAATGTAATAATAAACAATACTTTTTTTACAACGATGATTCGATATTCTTAAACTTTTACGCTTAATACCCCTTTGATCTTAAATATTTGATGACATCAATGTTCCAGTTAAATTATTTAATACAACATATCCAATATTTGTGCTTCATCTTTTTTTAAAGTTTTTTTTTTGTGCTTAATAGAGTATAGGCTTAATTTTAGAGTACGTTTTTCACACTTTGTGGCTATAGTTTGGTTAAAAAAAAAAAAAAAAAACTTTTTGAAAGGTGTCTGTTTCTTTTTCCCATTTTTCTAGTCCCCACGACTTGTGTAGACTTGCTTTTGTTGCATGTACACGATGAATGAGTCAATGAACCGGAGTCGTGGCCAGTCATTACATATAAAGAGTGAGAGCGCACCTCTGAAATAACACCAATCACTCTCTTCTAAGTGCATTCACAAATGCACTTTTGACAATCTCTCACTCCCATACTTCCTGTACATTTTAAATGTGCTCACTGCTGTCGGAGCAAGCTCCTTCTGAAGGTTTTGCTTATTAGCAGGAAAGAGCTTACCTTTCATTTTCATGCTCTAATCACCCTGCGTATTACCATATTCAAATTAGATGAATACATTAATGTTAGGAGTTGCTTCCATTGGGCTGTGTTGTTACAGAGCAGTAGGTCTTATGAACTGGCTTGTGTGTCCATTAAAGCAAACACACATTTACACATGCGCAAATGCTTTTTATTTGTAGGCTGTACTGAAAAGTAAGGTCATCAAAAACCAATCCTGCATTTGTAGTGCACCGCACTTGTAGATAAAGCTCAATAGTCTATCTCACTCATACAGCGCTTGTCTATAATGGTAGGACATGGTTGCCAACAGCGGTCAGCCTCACTGAGTTAATGCTGTAGCCGCTCATCTCTCGTTCTACTTTCCAAACAGCCTGTGCATCTGGGAGCTGCTCTATATATTATTATTGGGCTCCATGTTTTATTATTGTAAACCCCCCAGTGAGCCAATGGCAGGTCAACCACCGTCCTCATGTCTGCCACTAACGGCCCACCGTTTATATCCTATATGTGACCGTCGTCACATCCTGGTTTATAATGTATAATCTGTATGATGCATTTATTTTTCTATGGTGTGGCTGTCTATATACACATTCAATCATGTGGATCATGGATATGGTGCGTGTACTGGACTAGTTTGTCTATATACACACATTGTATTATATTGTTATTCAGTATATCAATATATTATTGCTATATATATATATATATTTATATATTATAATATATAACAGTTTAGCTCATTTTATGGAGTTAATATACTGAATACCAATCTTTTTATGACTCACTAAGCATGTAAAAAGCTTTTCACACCCAACTACCCATATGATATGTGGCGTTTCAGTGGCAGTGAGATCCTTCCCTGTTCAATTACAATTCATCATCTTTGCAAGCCACACAGGCAGACCAGCTATCCATGTCTCTGATATCTCACAGCAGGCATTACATAACAGCCTAAAACATCACAGTCAGTTTCATGTTTCACATAATCTGGCATAAGATTAAAATGTTTGTCACGCTATACACAAATAAATTATGACAGCGGCATTTGTGTCTCTTAGATGAGTCTGATAGCTTCGATAGCTTATGCATTCACAAAATTGGTCTGTGCAATTATATTGCAAGGAATTGGATGAAGAAAATGACTTATTTTCCAGTTGCCATTTTGTCAGGTGTGGGGTAAATGGGAGGTGGGCCAAGAGGCGGAAGACCCTCTTCCCCACGGTGGTATACAAACCCCACAAACTGCCAGAAAGACAGTATCCCCAACACATTTACTGTTGTCATAGATCGCTGTTCTAATTTTCTACATTTTATGCATGTTTATTTATTTTAAATTTTTTATTTAATTGTTGAATATAATATAATATAATATAATATAATATAATATAACCTTAGGGTAGAGGCCAAAATTCTGATGGATACAGTATTTGATATACACTCACCTAAAGGATTATTAGGAACACCATACTAATACTGTGTTTGACCCCCTTTCGCCTTCAGAACTGCCTTAATTCTACGTGGCATAGATTCAACAAGGTGCTGAAAGCATTCTTTAGAAATGTTGGCCCATATTGATAGGATAGCATCTTGCAGTTGATGGAGATTTGTGGGATGCACATCCAGGGCACGAAGCTCCTGTTCCACCACATCCCAAAGATGCTCTATTGGGTTGAGATCTGGTGACTGTGGGGGCCATTTTAGTACAGTGAACTCATTGTCATGTTCAGGAAAACAATTTAAAATGATTCGAGCTTTGTGACATGGTGCATTATCCTGCTGGAAGTAGCCATCAGAGGATGGGCACATGGTGGCCATAAAGGGATGGACATGGTCAGAAACAATGCTCAGGTAGGCCGTGGCATTTAAACGATTCCCAATTGGCACTAAGGGTCCTAAAGTGTGCCAAGAAAACATCCCCCACACCATTACACCACCACCACCAGCCTGCACAGTGGTAACAAGGCCTGATGGATCCATGTTCTTATTCTGTTTATGCCAAATTCTGACTCTACCATCTGAATGTCTCAACAGAAATCGAGACTCATCAGACCAGGCAACATTTTTCCAGTCTTCAACTGTCCAATTTTGGTGAGCTCTTGCAAATTGTAGCCTCTTTTTCCTATTTGTAGTGGAGATGAGGGTGTTACCGGTGGGGTCTTCTGCTGTTGTAGCCCATCCGCCTCAAGGTTGTGCGTGCTGTGGCTTCACAAATGCTTTGCTGCATACCTCGGTTGTAACGAGTGGTTATTTCAGTCAAAGTTGCTCTTCTATCAGCTTGAATCAGTCGGCCCATTCTCCTCTGACCTCTAGCATCAACAAGGCATTTTCGCCCACAGGACTGCCGCATACTGGATGTTTTACCCTTTTCACAGCATTCTTTGTAAACCCTAGAAATGGTTGTGCGTGAAAATCCCAGTAACTGAGCAGATTGTGAAATACTCAGACCGGCCCGTCTGACACCAACAACCATGCCACGCTCAAAATTGCTTAAATCACCTTTCTTTCCCATTCTGACATTCAGTTTGGAGTTCAGGATATTGTCTTGACCAGGACCACACCCCTAAATGCATTGAAGCAACTGCCATGTGATTGGTTGATTAGATAATTGCATTAATGAGAAATTGAACAGGTGTTCCTAATAATCCTTTTAGGTGAGTGTATTTAAAGAATCATGAAATCAAATGAGATTTTATGGAATATTGCAATACTTCTTATAAATTATTTGTCCGTGCACAAATTCTTGTGCAATAGCAATGACAAACCATAACCATCCAATCAATTCCAGATGGACAAAATCAAGTCTCACCCTACACGTCTTCTTGTATGAGAAGCCGTTTCACGTCACAATAGGGAAGAAAAGACTATCACAATTTCTGTTTCATGCCTATTTTAAACTAGTTAGGTACTTGTCAAGCAAAGTTTTTTTAGATAATAGCTGGCACTTTTTTTTTTTTTTAACGACACGACACTTTTAAACACAATTTAAACACGACACAGTTTTCAATTAAAAACCGAAAACTTTTTATGCGTTTTGGCCGTTCATTTACATGACAACAGTGTTTTGGGGCCTGAAAACACACACTTTTGAAAAAGGGTTTCAATGTGTAAACTACAAAAACACAAATTTGTGAAAACGGTGATGTCATATTACATATTATGTGCATATTACATGTTCAGTCTATAGGCACGTAGTGTTTATTTACAAAGTGACATTGCAAACTTGAGCTATGGAGAGACGCTATATAAATGAAACAACTTCTTCTACTGGCCTGGCATGAATATTACAAAAAAATTTTGGCGGATCTGTGTGAACGGGGATCATTTTAACAGCTAAAGATTTGTGCTTCTAATGCTTAAAAAAAACCACAAAAAAAAACACGTAACCACAGTATACTGTAGTTGTGGAAAATGCCATACCTCTTCCTTTCTCCTTCACAAAGCCTGAGCTGGGGAAGAGAGGTATAGTACGCCTGGCATCTGAACAGATGGCACTGCCATGTTAAGAGAAGTGCCCCCAATCCAACTGTGGCTCAGAAAACTAATTATGCGCGTGTCAAAGGAAGCAAAGCAGCAATGCTGTGGCATTTAGACATCACAGACTCATACAATAGCCCTGTTTATCCTCTCCGCTTGAGCGCAGAGATGATTCTGCAATTAAAATGTTACTCATTAAATAGAGGAAAAAATTAAACTGTCGTTAAGTGTTTTCAATTTGCCAAACCTGTTCCTTGTCTTTCATGTGAATTCAGCGCTGTTGATGAACCACCCCGGGGGAGGAGGGGTCAGTCGTGCTACACGAAATATTAAATCAAGAGGTAAAAAAATAGATAAACAAAAGAGTTTTGATGAATAATTTTAAAAAGCAACAGGGGATAGTAGGCAGGGGCAAGGTTATGGTGATTACCTTAAATTAATTTATAATGCGTTTATGCTGTGGATTTTTGAATGTGCAAATGCCAAATTTAGTTTCTTGTATGGTCGTGTGGTGATTACAGAATGCAATTAGAGAGGATAAAGGCAGGTGATGGCAGAGTAATTATCCTCTAACTAAATTAGTGTGGCAGCAGCATACAAGAAGAAAATGAAAGAGAGTAGCTTACACATCAGCCACATCATTCTTTATATCCAGTTCTTAGACATATTATTGTATTATCTGACACGTATATTATCAAAAACTGCAACCTATATATACATTATGGATAGGGATAGGGTTAGTGTAAGGGGATATAATGTACAGTATTAAAATTATGTCTACAGAAAGTCCCCATAAAACTTGAAAACCCAACGTGTGTTTATATATGGATATGAGAAATAAATACATTTGTCCGAAAGTCATTCTGACTTTAGTTTTCACAGTAATGTGGGAGAGTACTGTGCTGTTGGCTTAATGGTAAACACATCGTGGCTTTTGTTCAGTGCCCAGTCATCAGGAACTGGTATGAAGCTTTCACGTGAATCGTCTGTGTGATAAACTGGACAAATTTGTGTCTGGTTTTGTTCCATAGACTGTGTGTGCACAGTGCAAGGCCCAAGGCCAGAGGAAACAACAAACACGTCTGTTTTCTACCCTCTCCCTCTCCCTCTCTCCCGCTCTCTCTCATCAGCCCATCTGTCTACCTTTGTCAGTGTGTGTGAGAGTGTGTGTGCCGTGCGGTTGGAGGTGACTGCCAGACAGAGGGGCGGCAGGTGTGCAAGCAGAGCTCTAACACACACACACACACACACACACACACACACACACACACACACACACACACACACACACACACACACACACACACACACACACACACACACACACACACACCGAAACACCTCATTGTCTAGAAGTGTTCTGTTTCCTCTACCCCTCACATATGTCAGTGTTCCTGGCTTAAGCCACCCATAACAAAACCACCCTATTTGAGATCAGACCACTCTTTAAAAGTTTCCATTGCATCCTTTGAAAATGTGACCTGCATTTTTCTATGGGTTGCATGGTGGGGAAAACATGAATGAAAAAAAATTTGAGTTTTAGAGGATGCACATTTTTACACACATTTCATGTAATTTGTGATTCTGCAAATGTGCAGATTTGTCATGATAAATGTAAAACATTAGTTTATAATGTCATTCCCACCACAGCTTTTATGCATTGTGTTTAATATTCTGTGGTGGAAGTGACATTATTAACATATTTGTTCATAGCTAGCATTTTATGTATCCTAAATAAACACAATTTATTTTTACTTTGTATTTTATTACTAAATATTTCTCTCTTTTTTTTTTATATCTCAAACATTCTCTTAGCTAACACTGCTGTCTCCTTTGTAACTTGATAAATATTAGGGACAAAAATTTTGGTTGTAAAAACGGATATTATTTTCACGCAATAAATACTGAAATGGTTTTATGATTATTTCTCTCCATTTATTAAAAAAAATAGTTCCTCTATATGTTTAATAAGGAGCATGCCATGGTTCTCTCACTTTTGTTCTTGACCTCAGCTTTCAAAACTCCTTCCAAAAATAGCGAACTGAACCCAAATACTTTTTCAGCTTTGGGCAATCTTGGCTGAAAACCTCTGTCAAAGTGGAAAATGGACTTCAAATCTTTCAGTTCAAAATTGGGTTTAACATGGCTCTGAACTTGGCCTCTGGTGTCTTGGGGCATAGCAGAAAAAATTGTGTGACTCATCCTAGCATACATTTTGCTTTCAGTCAAGTTACCATTATTTATATAGCATTTTATACAATACAGATCATTTCAAAGCAGCTTCACACTGATATAACAGGAAAATTATGCATTTTATTCGGCTGTTGTTCTGCTGAAGTCAGTTCATTGTTGATTCAGTTCCATTGTAAAGATCATCAATAATTAAATTTGTTCATGTCTTCTAAAGCAGTTCTGCAGAAAACGGTTATGTCATCATCCAACTCTTACAACAGCGTCAGTTAAGGGGAGGGGAGGGGTTTGAGTTCTCCTGTGGCAAACAAACGAACAACACGGTGTAATTAGCATTCTAGCATTTCTGAAATTGCTGTGTTTTTTCTTTCCATCAATCTATTTTGAGTCAAGCAGATGCTGTAGAAGTGGAAAATGTCTTGGTGCTCTTAATTGGTCTATACAGAAGGAAGTGCAAAATAAGGACGCAGAAAGTATAACTGATGTAACATTGGAAGACATGGCAACCCAAGATGCCCAAGGCTCCAGGCTACTTTCTCTGCCTCTCCTAGCCCGGCTATGAAGTGGAAAGAAGGGCAGAGGAAGCTAATGAGGTGTGCTACATAGCAAACATCTGCTCACCCAATACATCACAGTAATTTAATGCCAGGGACATTCATTCAAACAACATTTGCTTGGCAGGCTGGGTCTGATCATATGGAAGACGTATGATTCCGTATAGTTGAAGTGCGTAATTTTTTTTCAGTGCTAAAATAATTCTTATCACAGCTTAATTGACTCAACCAATGGAGTGCAGCTGTCAATGTTCTGGAAGTAAAAATATAAAAAAATATATAAACTTTAGGGCTGGGTAATAAATATCGATTTCTCGATATTAATCGATTCTCATTTTTACGAACCGATATCGATTCTTAAATCTCAAGAATCGATTAGTCATCCTGTTTCATTTGAATGAATGGAACATTGTAGCACGCATCCAAAACATCGCAATAATCTTTGTCCTTTGTCACTATTGCTATAAATTTTCAAATTACGTCCATTTTCTTTTGAAATTCAAAAACATAAATACCGTTTTGGCGCTGTGGCGTGAGATCGCTCTGGCGCAGCTCAAGAGAAGCAGCAGCGCGGAGCGCTTTGATCTCTTCCGCCTTAATAATAGCTGCTACCAGTTACAGCGCGAAATAAACATGGATGAGCATCTGAAAGTGTGTTAAAAGAGAGTACAACTTATCGAAATCCGTATCATGTCACATTGATTCGCTCAATCCGTGTTTCAACCGTGGAAAGACGTCAGTTAAACAGCTTGTAATCAATGTCATGTATCGTCATATTTACCTCTGAAAAACAACATGTGACCATAAACTCGTTAGTCAGCCAGAAAAATTTACTCTAGAGAGGAGCATTTTGCTAAATATATGCACCATATTACATATGCATTATAATCTTTTTGTTCTTCAATATTTAATGCATATTTGAATAAATCTGGCAAGTTTTTATGACAGCCACCATTTAAATGTTTATATTTCATATAATCTTCTTCTTATAAAAATAAATAAAAGTGTAATTTAAAGTCCCTGTAAAGGCAATTCAAAAAAAAACAAATCTAAACACATTATAAATGTTAGAAATGTATTGCTAAAACATATTACAAAGACTGAACTGTGAAGTACTGTTTGTATAGCTACAAAACAGTTAATTATTACCTTCATATTAGGCTAATGAAGCCTAGTAGGCTACAACTACTCCCATAGTTTACAGAATTAGTTAAGAGATTTGATTTCCTTGAGAAAATTTGCCATTTTATTGTAACTGATAATCCAAAATAATCAATATTGAATCGAATCGGATCGTAATCGAAATCGAATCGAATTGCAAGCTCGTGAATCGAAATCGAATCGAATTGTGAAATTTGTGTCAATACCCATCCCTAATAAACTTATTTTTTTAAATAATCATGTTTTAAACAGTACAATTCCTGGTGAAATTACCTTTGAATCTGCAAAGAAATCTCCAGTCAGAAAATCACGACAAGCAAACAGAGTGAAACAGTTAGTTTCCGGAAGAAAAAACTAATTATAAACCTTGAAAGGCAGACCTATTGTGATGAGGTCATTAATCAATGATATATATGCTTTTGTCAAAGCCTAATTCAATGTATTTTTAAATTAATCGTGTTCATCAGCGGAGATCGTGGTGAAAAACTAAATTACCCTTGATGCCTTAAAGAAAATTCCACCAATCAGCAAGTCATGGCGAGCAAATCACTCCAGAAGAGCTCTGCAGGGAACGCCCTCTGAATCACAGTGAATGATGTAATCAAGTCTTATAATGCTTTAACAAAGACCTTTTTTTAAATCCCTAAGGGGAAAATTAACAGAAAAAATACTTCCGGAATCAATGCTGCTGAAAAAGTGGGCGAGCACTATGTTGAGCAAAAGAAAACGTAAGTACCCCCCCACTTCCATGAAGCACTTTGAATGACGTAGAGTCAGTATTTTTTGTCTATAGCTTATAACTCTTTAATGAAGACTAAAATCC